>CM050517.1:70747402-70974902 GCA_027563665.1 Antrozous pallidus | reverse complement strand
TTTGTATCTGGCTTCTTTCACTTAGCATAATGTTTCCAGAGTTCAACCATGTTGTAGCATATATCAGTACTTCATCCTTTGGTGGCTGAATAATATTCCATTTTGTGAGGATACCACCATTTGTGTTGTCTTCACCTTTTGGCTAGTATGCTGTTGTGAGCATGCACATACATGTGTTTGTTCAAATCCCTGGTTTTAATCCTTTTGTGTTCTATCTAAAAGTGAAATTGCTAGGTGCTATTGCAATTATCTGTTTAACTTTTTGATCCACCACCAAATTGTTTCCCACAGCAGTTGCACCATTTGACCATCCAACAATGAATGAAGGTTCTGATTTCTCCACATTCTTGCCAATACTTATATTCCTTTATTTTTAAAAATTATAACCATTCCAGTGGGATGGAGGTAAATTTTATGTCCAAATAATTCCTCATGTTATTGTGAAAGTGATCAATAGCCCTGAATATCAATCCACATCCCCTTCCAGTTTTCAATTTCAGACTCCAGAACACGAGTCATCTAGTTGTTTTAAAACATTGCTAAGAATCATTAAAAGCACCACAACATTATATGTGAACCAAAGACATCAAGGATGATAGGTAAGGAGACAGGGAAGCAAAAGAATGTTCAGGCAGTCAGGTTCCAATCTTTACACATTATTTAAAATTTTATACAAAAAAAAATGAAGAATTATACTCAAATTTCATTTTAGTCCTTTAAGTTAGCCATTAATTTTTTTAACTTACCTAAGAAGTCAGTTTCTAAAATAAACATAACCATATGTTGGTTATCTGAATTGTTTTATCCCCAACAAATGTTGCTTCAAAGTTGACTAATGTTTTTAGTCATACGTTTAAGTATTTTATATCCCATCGTGTGTGTTTTTACATGAAGAACATAACATTTGAAGACCATCCTTTTTTCAAGTCTGTTTTTCAGAAGATACAAACCAAAAGTGAATCTGACAGCTGCACTATAGAAACATCTGGGTGAAGAGGAGGACATTCACCATGGACATCTCCCTTGAACTTCAAATCATAGATTCCTACAAACTTAGAGTTGTAAAGAAGCTTTGGTGTCGGTGGTTTTGCAACAGGTTTTTTTCAATAAAAACCTCCCCCTGCCCCTTTTAATTCAACCTAAATGTTATGCAGAGCTCTTACATTCAACAAACAAATGAGCAAAATCCAAAACAATTCAGCAAGAAATAGAAACAGAACTTCTCTGGTTGACCGGGGCTGGAGGCCATCCCTGGGACTGTGCAGCCCCACCACCCTAAGCCTATGCTGCCACATTCATTTCTGTGGACCCTCCTCAGCTGTTGCAGAACACAAGAGGACCTGCTTTCCCCAGTGCTCTCAAGGCTGGACTTCCACCCATGAAGCCTAAAGACTGCACCCCTTTGGCAACATACAGTCACAATTGGCACAACTGAAGCTTGTAATCAAAAGCTATTTTTCTATGGATGAACTGATGACTTTCCAGTTAGCTTGAACCTCTAACAGGTTATGTGTTAAAGTGAATTTGGAGAATATTTGGAGAATAAGTTACCTAAACACACCATACTGCTTTTACAATGTAAATGTTTGTTTTTTCCAGTTATTTACTATTGAGTATTATCCATAATTTGACCATCCTGTAGAACTAAAAAAATTGAAAAGTTGTACATTTTTATACTACATTAAATATAAGAACACTGAGATCAGAGACATTGAATGATGAGCAAGCGCCACCCTCTCCCTCTCCCCCAATTATGTCAGTGTGATGATATGTTACAATTTCCCTGGAACATGCCCAGCTTATGCAAGCCATCTTAGCAACATGGTCAGCAAACATCTTTTCCCAAAAAAAAAAATAAGTAAATGTGTAGGCTTATTTAATTTTAAATGACTGCCTTAAGTAAGGGTTCTTTATGCTCAATTATGTTGGCTGTCTCTTAGGCTAATTCTGTTCCCTTTTGGATCTACATGTAATGGTGATGAGCATTCAGAACTAGGAATACATTTTCTTCATAGATTCTGACATCAGAAAACAGTCCCAATCCTGGGTGATTTGTCTTAAATGACACACATGTCTAACTGAAAACATACTCTATATAGAGCTCTGAATAGGCAAAATGTTTCTAACCAATCAGATTATGAAAGCGGGGTCCAATATTACTTTTAATGATTCTAGAAAGTATTTGGAGTCAGGATAAAGTCAAGTCTAAGTCACAGGTGTAATAAGCCGGACCTAGATAACTCTAGTTTTTCCCTTGTGTGTAAATAAATTTCAAAATAAAGTGCTCTGTAAATGATGAGAAATTAGTTTAAAAGTAGAAAAGTAGACTTTTGCCATCTCTTCTTAGCCCTGCCCTAAACACCAAAAATACAAAGGTTCTTTAGGAGGTGTTTTTGAAGGGTATTCTTATGATTTAATTCCTAATATTTTCATGTGCATGCATGATAATTTAGGTGAAATTTATTTTTGTGGTATTTCATGAGTGCTTATTTAGTGACATGCACTTTGATAACTATTAGAACCTAGTTACTAGAAACAATAAAGTCACCTATCTGTTTGCTCTGTTGTTGTTCAGAGAAGAAGCGCTGCGTGGACTGAAGAACCTATTATAGACGTAGGACAGTGCTGTGTCATACCTCTGTGAATGTAAAGTACCTTGTACCTGCTTTATGATACGTAGTAGTGACCGTGCTTTATCAGAGCTGTTTTTAATGATGTTATTCTAGAGTATTTTCTTTCCAGATGATGATGGAGAAGCTTAAAAATATATATATATGGTGCCAGGTACCACAAAGGTAACAGAACTTTGCTGTTTTCTGGAGATTTGTTTTTTACTTTATTTTTTCTATTGGATGTGCTGGATGTCTATAATTTTGTTCATATAACTGCAGAACCTGGAAAGGCTGTTGCTGCTATTGATGCATAACATACGATTGGTCTTTTTATATAAATAAATATATATATATATATACATATATATTTAATTTGAATTTTTGGAAACTAGCTGTGCTGTCAACTTTGGAAAAACCAGCCCAGTTGTACTGTGTTGGGTTGGCATTGTACAGAAATTAACAGCCATATTGGCCTAGAAATGTTCAACATAATTTTTTCCATTTGTTCAGGGGTAACGCACTGTATTAAATATGTAAGGTCTTAATCTACATGGGTTTGATTACAGAAACTAATAAAGTATTCTCTAAATAATAAAAAAGAAACAATAAAGTCATATGCTGGTCTATGAGAACACATTAAAGATATTCTCTGTGTTTCATGAAGAATTTTTTTTTGCATTTTGGGGGCCTCTTTGAGATAACCATACTAGTTTGAGCTAGAAACAATATTTTGGTGCATACTGAATAAGAGTGGTGTAATCAAGGAGTTTGGAAGGTGACAATAATAAATGTAAACTATTAATATTATTGTTTGGGACATCTGTCAAATTGTATTAGGCCTCAGATTTCCTTCATGAGAACATTTGAACTCTCATCAATCACATGTCCTTCCCAAAGGCAACAAATCATAATCGTTATTTCTCCTTTAGGACAACTCCCAGCTTAAAGAATTTAAGTCCTGCTAGCAGCAGTAAAACTAAGTGCTCTCAGAGGAAAGATATAAAAGGGCTTTGCTTTTTTCTGTTTGGTTTGAGCATTTAAATAGGCCTAAAATCACATGGACTGATGGAGTCCTATAATTAAACACATGTATAGGACTTTACCACATATACACATAAAGGCCTATAACTTAGATACTCAGAGTCCTATGCCTTATAGAAAGTCACCAAAAGTTCCTTAATGAACATTTTATAGACCTGAGCACACTCAGTTGTGATGCCCTTATGGTCACAGAATTTTCAAACTTCGAGGTTTATCACACTGGACTCTCTTCCCCATGAACATTTGATGGACAAGAAAACTGAGACTAGATAATTCATGCAAGGCTTGCAGATTTGATCCACAAGGATAAGACTCTAAGTATTCTGATTCAAGGTCATAATATATGTCCCTACTGCATAACCATAGCTATATACAGGGTGAGGCAAAAGTCTGTGATACAACTGTAAAATGGTTTTTACCCAACCCTGTATTATATATTAAGAGAGCTTTCCATCAGAATTCTTCTTTAGATGAATATTCTGAGTTTAAAAAACATTGATTCATGTTAACTGATCATGTTGACTTAAACAAATTAGGCTCTAAATTTAGCACATCATTTTTGTGCAGTCTTTGTTTTTCTAAACCTATCTCGTGCTATGTTCCTTGACTTGCAGATACCTAAACATCCACTCCACTACAGTAATTAAATTGGGTCTCTTAAGGTATCCTAAAACATTCTGATATTTTTATAGTGAATATGTTTCATAGAAAACATCACCAAAGCGGGTTGTTGTCAGCTGGTAATTTATTTAAATTGCTACTCATTTCATTTCCATTTTTGTAGTCTCTAAGTTGGCATTTCAGAGACAGAAAGTGAATCTAAGCTCAGAAAATGCAATATAATTTTTTTGAAAATATGTATTAAATCTTGTTTGAACTGTAAGTAATGACTGACTTCAAAACATATATAAAAATAGATAGCTAATGTAAAGCCGGTCACCTTCTTTTCAAAATGAGAAGATGAACATATTTAGAAAGGCTGTGATGGGTATTGGACACTGCTGAGCAGGCGGGTGTAGGCTAGGTCTAGAATGGAGTATTGATTCAGATGTCATAATTAAATGAGCCTGAAACTGAGCTCAGATAGAATCTGTTTGGAAAGATGGATAAAGAGTCAGGAAGAGATATGAGGTAGAGTCTCTTTCCCTAATAGTACTTGTCAGAATTTCAAGGGTGAGAGGTTCTATCAATTGGAACAATAACAGTGTGGAAGTGATGGGGTTTGGCACTTTGCCAATTCTCTTCCTTCTACGAGAGTGTGTGTGTGACATCTGTGATTTATTTCTTATCTGTCAGCCTGGTGAGCATGAGTCTGGAGTTTCCTACCAAATTACTGTACTCGTCTACATGCTAAAAGGCTGCTGTCACATTAGAGACTATCAGAAATTCAAACCCTTCCCATGGGTGATCCCAGAGAACACATAGAATAGGGACTTACTTTCACTTAAAGAGACCTATGTGTGGGAGTATGTTGTGGCAAATCAATTTATATTATACCAAGTTAGCTTTCCCTCTCTATTTCTGCATGGATAGTTGAAACAATATTGTAGCCAAATTGATGGAAATATAAAAAGCAAACTCTCCCATAATCTTACCACTATAATACAAATGCTACTTCCCCAGGCTGTCCATAAGCTCCCTATAATATTGTTTTACTCATAGAAAAATATTTGTAATTATCAGCAATTTGTTTCCATAAGGGGATGTCCCCTAAAAGTGGGGAAGAGGCTATCTATGTTCTCAGTTGCATGTGAAAAAGAAAGAACGCTCTAACAACTATGGCCCAATAGAAGGATCGAAATTAATTAGATTGCAACAGCCCCTTAAGGAGACAAACATTTCTCTTATCTCCGGTGTAGCACTTAAAGGTCTTCTCATTCACTAGCCAACTTCGTACAGAGCCTTACCTTCATCTTCATACCCTCAAAAGAGAAAAGCAGGTGAAATAAGCATAAAGACATTAGTGTGGATTTTTTGTTTGTTTGTTTGTTTTACATGTCACCTCCTCCTAGGCCTGGGGCTGGAAGAGATAAAATTTAAAGTAGACACAGCAATTCCTCTGGCCATTTGAATCATGACCTTCCAATCAGGGAGCCAGCTGGAATCTGTAGGATCTATCGAAAAGACCTCAATATTGCAGGATGGCAGTGCTCACCAATCATTGTTCACCATCTCCATCTCCCTGCTCTATCCTCATTATTAGAAGCATCATTACTTTAAGCCACTCAGTTGCCTCGGGAACTGTAAAGTGACCCTAATGATAATTCTCTATGACACATATATATACATAATCTTTCTCAATCATTTGGCTTAACGTAGCCCCCAATGAAATTTATAAAGGACATTTCTTCTTTTTTTTCCTTTATTGATTAAGGCATTACATATGTGTCCTTACTCTCTCCTCTGCTCATGTCTTCTCCCCCCCTGGTGTCTATGTTCATTGATTAGGCTTATATGCATGCATACAAGTCCTTTGGTTGATTTCTTCACTTTATCCCAACGCTCCCCTACCTTCCCTCTGAGGTTTGACTGTTGCTTCTCTGTCCCTGGATCTGTTTGTGTTCATCAGTTTATGTTGTTCATTATATTCCACAAATGAGTGAGATCATGTGATATTTATCTTTTTCTAGTGTTTATTCTTAAGGCTTCACACTAAAGGGCGTTTGAAATCTTTTTTTTTTTTTTACCTTAAGAGTTGTAAAAACAGCAGCAACAACAACAACAAATAAACAAAAAACCAAAGGAAAGCCATCAGGATGTATTTTATTTTTTTTGTGTGTGTGAAGCTAACCTCCTGCCCATTAATAATATGTAGGGTACAAATGTTTACAAGTCATCAAAAATATTTTAGTAATTGTTTTATGGATTAAGTGCTTATTTTAGAAACCTAAAACTGGAAAGACCCCTAGTATTCCATTGCCCAACTCCCTAATCCCATTAATAAGGAAGAGAGAGTTCAGAAAATGAATGCTTACCAGCACAGAATCCAAGACACCAACCATCTAGTATAAGCTTTGGAGTCAAAAGGCCCACTGTGAACCACTGATTTGCCTCTTACTTCTTGGGAGTCCTTGAGCAGTTACCTCAGCTCCTGTCTATACTTTGGTTTTCTCAGCTATAAAAAGGACAGATGATACCTACATCTCAAGTTGTTGTGAGAATCAAATGAGATCATGTTATCAAAATGCTTAGCACCATCTCTAGCACATCTTATTTTATGGGAGCTACTCTTTAATGAATGGGAAAGATCCTTCAGGCTGGAGTGGAGGTGGAAAAGACTTAGCATAACTCTTAAGCCACAAGGAGAGCATCAGTCTCTAAGACTCCATCTCTTGTCTTGTCACACAGCCCTTGATATGAGTAGAAAGGAAGTGTGTTGTTAATGAGATTCACATTGCAGGAGGGCTTTTTCTTCTCATTTTTGTACTTTCTTTCTCATGTCTAGAGATAAGCAAAGTGTTTGTGAATTTAGACAATCACTGCTAGAAAGTGTCGCCAGAAATAAACAAGCTGTCAGGAGCCAATGATTTATTTCTCATCTACTCAGATGACATCTGGTTTAAGTGTGATGAATACATGCTTGTTTAAGTCAGATGGTGATGGTGATGCTGACAGAACTGTTTGTAAATATTTTGGGAATCCCCTACATGCTTGCTACCAAAAGAGTGAGTTATTTAAAAGGGGGGAGGGCATAAACTTCCATCTATCAAATCCATGCTTGCCTCAATCTCCACAGGTTATCAAATTTGCAGCTACACCTGCCACAGTTTGAAGACTGCGAATGACTATTTTGACATTAAATGTGGATGCCACTAACAACATGCTGATGTGTAACAAATGCTCAATGATCATTTGCACATTTAGGAAACAGCCTTTGAATAAAAGAATGTCAGGTGTACCTACATGTTTGAATGGACTTCAGTAATTTTAGTGGTTTGGTTATTCTTTTCAGTAGTTTTGCAGCTATTCATCTAATAGTATTTAATAGGTTGTATTATGTCAAACACAGAATAGTTTAAAAGGAAATGAAGATACATGCCTGCCAGGGACTTCATGTGGCCTCTAGGGAAATAAGCAGTCTTAACATAATGCTTGATTATTTGGATTTGCAATGGAAAGATGTGGCATGTCCCAGAAAGTGTCTGTGTCAGTCATTCTAGATTGTTCTTCCAAGCTGATTCCTTGCCATCCTGAATAACCTAAGAATTAGCAGTATTTAACTGCAATATATTCGTAGTAATTTATATGTAGGGAATTTAAATTATACATAGAAATCCTAAGTTATATGAATATTGAAAGTTGTAGGCTTATGCATAATGCATAACAATTGCTCAGTGAGTTAGGAATAAACATTTACACGGAAAAAATCATGTGAAACGTGTCAAAGCATAAGGAATGTGTGCTTTGTATATAGTCCATTTAATATATTTATGTAAAGAAGAAAGAACAAATGTCACTTTTTATGCATGACATCAATAGCTATTGTTTGTATAGCACATTACAGTTTTTAAAGTATGTGCCATGAATTATACCACGTGAGATTATGATTCTATTTTAATTCAAGTAGTTAATCCTATTTCTCAACAAAATTATTAACATTTTGCATATTCAGTTGTTGTCCTGAAACATCAATAAACAAAACCAATTTTATGAGATATTTATAAAAAGAGGCCCCAAATTTATCAAAATAATTGATTTTTATACATTAAGACTATCATGTCTATTATTATCTTTTCTTCAAGTTATTTGTTTCTAATTCACATTTAGAAAGATGAGGTCTATTGACAGAATTACAGTAAGCATTTTATGGTGCAACCAAAAAAATACCAATTTGTACTTAACATACATTAAAAAACTTGCAGGCATGTCTGCAGCATTCGTGGCAGTAAAGCAAATGTACAGTGAAGAGAAATCATCCCTGCCCCTCTGAGAATAAGCTTTAGTTAATGGGAAGAAGTCTGGTGATCTTAAGATTTGAACAGGATCTATGGACATCTTGAACAAACTAGATTTTATAAAAATACAAAATGCAGAATAATACATATAAATATTATAGGTGCGTATGTACATATATATGTATACTAGAGGCTCAATGCACAAATTTGTACACGGGTAGGGTCCCTCGATCTGTCCAATGATCTGGGTCAATCAGGGCTGGCTACCCAGGGGGAGAGGCCGTGGGAGGTTGGCTGTGGGAGCTCACTGATCAGCAGGAGGCAGCTCCTGCATTGAGCGTGTGTCATAGCAACCAGTCTACCAGTCTTTCAGTTGTTTGGTCACTTAGGCATATATATACACACACACACATACACACATACACACATACACACACGTGTGTGGAAATATGTTTATATTCAAATATATGTGTATGTGCATAGGGAAAAAAGAATGAAAGAGTACATCAAACTGATGAAAACATTGTGAATGAGAATGTGGGATGAATAAAAGGGATCTTTGGGTTTTTTTTTTTACTCCATATACTACTGTATTATTTCAATTCTTTTGCTATGAGAATAAATTCATCTATTACTTATAATCTAAAATGCACAATGATACCAAGAAATAAAAGTGGATCCACCTGATTAAATCCATCCTTTTTGTTTGTTGTGTTGTCATAAAGGAACTTTCTGGTTTTCCCCCAAGCAGGGGTAGTCCTAAGCATCTCAGGATGGAGAATCTCCCTCTTTGGTCATGTTTATCTCATTTGATATATTTCTGTCCAACTACTAACTGTTGAGGTGGGAGAGAAGCTCTAATTTGCTGATTTCCATTGTGTAAATACTCTCGAGCGGGCTGTTTTAAGCTATCAATCTGATGTCAAATGGCTGACAAAATCCCTGGAAATTATTGACATTTTATCCTAGAGGCTCAAATCGTGGCATCTATAGACCTGCTGCTCCCTGGAAAACTGAGCTGTGAGAAGAGGAGGCTAATGACTGGAGGGAAAATTCTCTGGCCAACCTAAGAGTGGAAGTGAAGGCCCCAGAGCAGTCTTGCTGAGCCTGCCACCAGATTGAATGGCAACTACCACTCTTCCCACACTGGTAACGGGATGTCCTCAGCCCAGCATTGCCAATAAAGAAGAAGATTTAGTTGATCTCTTCAAGCTCTTCATTTACAAAATGGAAATAATAATTCACAGGAAGCCTAAGAACTACAAGTCACTTAAAAACTGAAGTGCCACTTAAACATTTGCACCCACCACGTTTTTCTTCTCAGATGAATATATTTAAAAGCTGAACAACTTTTTCTAAAGGCACATTGCTTGCATGATTTCTACAGCTTTGCCCTCCTCCTCATTCTGCTCCACACCAAAACAATAGGTCATTCTGTAGAGACAAAGAAGGCAGTCTGGACCTAAGAGGCTTCCTTCCCCTTTCAGACTGTCGTTTACAGTAAAAGGCTAGCAAACCTAACTGTAAGCGTTGGGCTGGCCCAGTCAAGGACAACTTCATTGATGAAGGAGTTTTGATTTAATTCAGATGAGGCCTCTTTCAAGTGACTAACTGGAAATCAACAGAGTGGCAGGCGCCTGGGGGGCAGCTCTAACCTTCATGCTCAAAGGCAGAAGCTGCAAAGAGAGAATAGTATTTGAGGCTGTAGGCAAAGAGCATTTGAATGATGAGAACATTTTGCCCTGTGCCCAACCTAAGAATATCTTCAGCCAGAGATGAGAAGGGGAGGCTTGCTCCTTTGAGAGGCAAACCCTTTGCAGGTGGGAATTGTGTGCACCAGTTTCATCCTCATTCAGGAAGCAGCTGATTGATTTTACAAACTGCACATCTTAAAGTCAGCAGGGGTGAGTTAGGTGTGCAGACCAGGGAAAGCGCGTTGAAGGATTAGAGTCTCTGTGAGGCCAGCTTTGCCCCGTATTCCACAGTGATCTTGGAAGGAATCATGGGGCTCTGTCTGCCTGTCTACAGCTAACTGGGGAAGCACACAAGAAAGAAGTGTTTGATCGGGGGATTATAGGCCTAAGAGAGGTAGCCTGAAGAATGTCTTTATTTTAGTTTGCTTTTGTTGCTTGCTGAACAAGCTCACTCCACAGGAAGATAAGACCTTTCCTGTTTGTTTAGAGTAAGCATTCAGAAAACAGAAGGCCCTGGGCCTCCAGCAGCTTTTGAGGGAAAAACCTCATGCCCTGCCCTGCCCTGGACTAAAGGTCTTCCTTAAAATTTCCTTTTTATCTCCCTTTCTAATCTACCCTGAACTAGGTTAATGATTGGTATTATTATGCAGTTGTATTTATTTCATTCTTTGGTCTGTGGGTTTTTGGTTGTTGTTTTGTTTTTGTTTGTTTTGTTTTGTTGTTTCGTTGTTTTTGTTTTTTTAGGTTCTTTTTGTCATCTCCAGTTTTTTAAGCAGTGATTTGCAGGGAGCATGCTGGCCAGCTCCAATTCCACCCCAAGTAGTGCTCAGAAGGAACCACTGAAACCTCGGCTGCCGTTAGATCATAGATAAACCAACACAGAGACTGGCTGGTGGTGAAACCTGGCCCTTCTGTGTGCTGGCTGCAATACACATGGATTGTTCTTCAAGCCTGGGACAATAATTTCCAAAGTCAAGTGTTTCTGACTAAAGAAATGTCAGTTATGATCAAAAGTTCTTGGCATCTTCCTCAGCCTAACTGCAAGGGTTAGAGTGCTTTCTGGGGGTTGAGGGAGGGAGGGAAGTGTTGTTGTTGTTGGTGGTGGTGGTGGGGGGGGCATGTTGACAAGCATGTTGGAATGAATTTTGTGGTTGATTATTTTTAGATTGTTTGAATTTCAAAGATGGCTTTGGTATTCCAATTCTTCTATTATCTCTTCTTTTCTCTTCTGCTGAGTAAATTTCTATATCTACCTCTCTTTCTCTTTTCTGCATAATACCCTGAAATATGCAAGTGGTATATCTGAGATTGTGATGTATGACCTACCTATGCGATATTTCTAGGGAAGGAATGTCTCTAATTTCTCTAATTTGATGTGGAATTAAGAAATGCATGAATTCAGGTTATTAGGCAGCATCTTATGAGTTGACTTAGTAATAAAATAATTAATTGTTCACAAATTGCCTATCATCACATATACAATATATAAGCTGTGCTAATTTCTAAATAGAAAATTCTTCCCACCGTGTGAACTAATGACAGGATGGTGGGTTAGCAATGAGTACAATTACAGAGCCTCTACTTTACCAGGCAATGTGATAGAGGTTTTACATATTCATTCTTGAACCTCCTAAAGTGGCTTAAAAGCTAGGTAGCATTTCTACATTTTACAATGTGATTAAAGGTAAAATCATTTGTCCAGAATTAAACACCTACCAAGTGACAAAGCTACAGTTTAAACCTGGATCTTCTGGATATGGATACCAGAACTCCCCAACCTTAACAGAAAATGAGCCTGTGGTAGGACGTGGCCCACTGTAAATACGTAGAAACACTACTTTGGAGAGGAGATTTCTAATAGCATTCTCAATCTACCTCTGGAACTGCTGGCTCGTGCAGAGTTAAATAAATCCTTTTAATGGAATAAGTTGCTCAAGGGAGATAGGATTAACATATAAGATGCTTACCATTCATTTTCCCACATTTCAAATAGAAGCAAGAAATGTTTTGATAAATGAATTGAACAACAGAGTAATTTCACTATTGCTTCTAGAAATACCTTTCAAAAACAGTGAGAAAAAGTTTAGTGTTATCACAAAACTTCCCCATTAAGCATTGAGTCAATTTTTTTTCACTGTTAAATTCTTTTTCTTTGTGGGTGGTTGATTGAGATGATTTCCCCTACCTAGAGAGAGTATTTATGGTGCTGGTGGTTTTTGCAAGGATGGTGGCAGGAATGCACATCCAATTCCAGCAGTCAGAGCAACTGGCAAAGGAGGACCCCAATTAAAGACAAATTGAATCTTCAGTGCCATTAGAGTATGGTATTCTTCCCTTTCTCTTTATATTATTTTTATTTTTTTAATTTGATCTTGCAGTAAATAAAGACTTAATGTTTCAAATGGTTTGGCTACCAGAAATAGTTTAATGAAAGATCCTCTAGGGAAGTTTTGAAAATAAAGAGGTAGAGCTAAGAAAGGAACATTCTGGAGATCCCACATACACACACTTATGTGCCATTTATTCATGTACACATGCACACCACTATACTCACACCGCCACACAGGTGCAAATACACGGACACACACACACTAATAACCACAACACACATGTATACACCCGAGCCAGTTAATGTGCAGATAACATGATCAGAGCTGACATTTATTGAGCGACTAAGGTGTGCCTTCCACAGTGCTGAATACTTCAGCCCTGAAGACATTATCCTTTTTTCTTCCCCTAAGGGAGGTGCTGTGATCGCCGTCATTTTGCAGATGAAGAAATGAGCTCAGAGAAATGCAGTAGACAGAAAAGAGGTGGTGCTAGCTACTCCAAACTGCACTAAAACTATGTATATCATCTAAAACCTCACAAGCATTTCAGCTGAGATCTCTTACTTTGGCATTTTTTTCTGTCAGACAGCCATGTCAATTTGTGATGCAAACTAGTGTGCTTAGAATATGCTTTCAGAGCCAATCCCTTAATTTAGGCCTCGGCAGTCCAGTCATTCCCTGGATGACAGACAGCATTGTCCCCCGAAGAGCTGACCCACCTCTGTCTCTCCATCCCCAGTCCACTCATTGTGGTGTCATGGGAACTCTGAAAACAAAATGGAACCTGAGTGTGGTCAGCAGCACAAACTTTAATTCAATGGTCAGAGAACAGAGAAGTGGTAATTAAACTCACTGATCAATTTCTCATTCTTGATAAATCCAGGGGAGATTACTATAGGGCAACATAATGAATGAAAGGCATATGCATTAGTTTTTCAGGAATGGGTCAGTCTTTTCCCAGAATTGGGGATGCCACCCCTTTTTTCCTTTCTATCAGGGGTGGGGAACTTCCGGCCCAAGGACCATATAAAGCCCTCAAAATCATTTAGTCTGACCCTGCTAAGGCAACTGCTGGCAGTATTCAAAATTCAATATTTCTAAGAGCTTTTTTTCATAGCAGTGTAAATTTATATTAAGTGAATTATATTAAGGGAATGATGTTATAAATATCCAAATGGCCCTTTGCAGAAAAAAGTTTCCCCGCCCTGCTTTATAGTGTCTGAGTGATATCTGTGCTGGCCGATCCCCCCCTCAACCCTACCCCCTTTTTCTCCTGTAGCTAAAATGGAAAGATACTAGTAAGTATACAAGGTTTCAGTAGCCATGGGACTGCAGCCTGGTGACACAAGGATACAACTTATTCACCTTTGTTTCCCAACTGATGAGCACTGTGACTGGCATGTAATAAGTACTCACAGTCCATTTCTTTAAATGAGTGAGTGGATGAATGTCTACACCCCCTTGTGTCTCATTTCTACGTAGCAGTTTCCCTGCCTTGTGTGTCATATTGGGTAGTAGGTGCACTTTAACTCGAGGTCAGTTTCAGGTCCCTTCACCTGGCCAGGTAGTTCTATTATATCTTATACTTTTCTTGCCATTTCCCCTCTAAATTTTTCTTTTCATTTTCCTCATCTCTGAAAAAAGCTATATACAAGGAAATATTTCCTAGAAGTTTGGCACATGGGCCTAGTGTTAGGGGTTTGTATCTGGACCCACCTTTCAGGGCCCTTTGATACAGGCACATTACTTGTAATAACTTCTGCAGCTCTCAAGGTGATGTGGGATCTTGCCCAAGTAGAGGAGGTAGCAGTACTTGCCTCTTTCTTCCAGGTCATTAGGGAGGCCCCAGAGAGCTCAAAGCCAGCTCTTCTATGCTCTTTCTGGTTGCTATTGAAATACTAATCATTTTACTGAATAGTACTCTCCCATGAATGGTATCACTCTTAACTGTGAATGTGATCTGACAATTTTTATTCTATGAGAGAAAATAACTTGTACATTAAGAAGAGGGGAAAATAGCTATTTCAACCATTTTGGAAAACAGGTAGGATTTAAAATATAAATAAATTATTGAGAAAGAATGAAAATATTTGCTGACATTAGAATAGTATATCTTATCCCCCTCTCATAATTCTAAAATATAAATAGATTTTAAAATTGCTTGTTTATCAAACCAAGCAATATAAAAATTAGGGCTAGCAAATTGGTCTAAATAACAAGTTAGTAGGCATTCCTAAATCATCTTAACCCATTTTTCACATATTTAATTATAAAACTGCTTAGGATATTATTTATTTTTAAACAAACCCTGCACCTAACATTAGAGGTAACCAAATATTGACTCTCCTCCTTCCACACTTTATTTACAAAGTTAAATAGAAATTGCTTGTTTGATGGACTCCAAATTTATACCACTAGTTATCAGACAAAACCCCAGACAATCTGCCTGTCAAAGAAATGGACCCTGGTTCTGCTCTCTGCAGAAATTCAGATTCTCACCATGGCTTTCAAGCCCTTTGGATCATGTTGGACATTCCTCTCTCTACTAAGAGAGAGAGAGAGAGAGAGAGAGAGAGAGAGAGAGAGAGAGAGAGAGAGAATAATTACTAGGTTTGTCTCTTGATTCCATGCTAGAAGATTACCTTTACTATTAAAGGTAATTCACCAGAATTGAAAACTAGTATCTTACCGAAAAATCATCGTTATGATGCTTCCAAACAGTCCGTAGGATCTCCTACTGCCATAAGGAACAACTGGGTTGTCTACATTTCTGCCACAAAGCATAGCTTCTCCTGATCACGTTTGGGATTATGGGTTGTGAAATTAACCGGAGGATCAAGGGAACAACAGCATAGCAGGAAAGGACCATATCGTTGATGCTCATATAAGACGTTTTTACTGTGTTAAGGCCTGAACATGTAGCTTAGTGTTTAAGGAACAGGGGCTATTTGATTAACAGTTCATAGTTCTTAGTCCTGGCTCCTTTTCCTGATAAAACTCATGGACTAGGTGAGGTAACAATGTCCAAAGAGAAAGAATCGGCAAATGGCCACTGCTTATCTCACTAGAGATGAGGGAGGGGAGAAGTTCTATTTCCTAGTGTTGTTTTTCTCATCTTTATTTCTTAGCTTCTAGAATTTTATGACTTGTAGAAATAGTATCAAGCCATCAAAACCATTCTGTAGGGAAATATTGAATGGAAAGCATTTATCTCACCCCAAACATTTGAGTCCATTTTTAATTCTACATGTATGCAAATCAGCCTTTGAGAGCCTAAGGCTCCAGAAGCAAGGGCACACATTTTATTTATATTTTAAAATATATTTTATTAAATTTTTACAGAGAGGAAGGGAGAGGGACAGAAAGCTAGAAACATCAATGAGAGAGAAATATCGATCAGCTGCCTCCTGCACAACCCCCACTGGGGATGTGCCTGCAACCAAGGTACATGCCCTTGACCAGAATCAAACTCGGGACCCTTCAGTCCTTAAGCCAACTCTCTATCCACTGAGCTAAACCATTTTCAGCAAGGGCACACGTTTTAGGTGACTGTTGGCGTCTGTTATTGGTAGGGGGGTGTCAAGAAGGGACAGAAGGGGAATTGGATTCTGGTGAGGAGTGTGATTACTCTTTTGTGTTTCTCTGAAAATATTTGCCTATCCTACCTTTGCCACCTCTACCAGCTTTTCCATCGGAGTGATAAAGTGTGTTGCTGTGCTGTGTGAGGCTTACAAGATTTCGAGGTTTACAGACCCCACAGCCTGCAGAGAGATACTGATCTTGCGGGTAGCATTCAGACAGAAGAAGATTGAAAAACACGGTGAATGGATAGTTGTTTTTCTCTGTCAGGAGCAGCAAAACCACAGTGCCCCCTTGAAAAGAAAGAATAGTTCACAACATGAGTTTGAAAAGTGCTTTATGCCAGGGAAAGCACAAACTGTGCACACGGTGTAACTTTTTCTTTAATTTGCAATCCTTATGACACGGTGGAAACACAAAGCTTCAGTCCTGAGCAAGGTTTCTAAAAAAGGAAGGAGGGAAATCTGGTCCTGAACTTCCAGGTGCATTTCCAAGCGAACTGATCGAAAAATCTAAACAAAACCAATTCGACATTCAGTGCCAAGCCAAGGCTTTCTATCACTACAGCTGGTTCAAAAGTGAGTTGTTATAGCAACAGGAGCGAAGGAAATAAGCATTTCACGTTGTAAAATTGCGCTGCTTCTGTTCCAAATGGCACTGTCCGCGCAGTCCAGTGAGCCCCAGGCCCTGAAAGGAGAAGGATTCTGTTTTAATTGTTGAGCCTTCCACCACACCCATCTTGAAAACCCAAAGTTCATTTCAACTAACCTCATTCCCCAAATCGATCTAATAAATCCTCCAGCAGGATGAGTCCGAGCAGCGTCCTGTCTGATGACGATGACCTCAGGAAAATATGGTGCCATGGATGTCAGTGCTGAAGAACAGCCAGAGTGCCGAGTGGCCCTGAGCTCGCGGCTGGGCACGGGGCCTTTCACCCCTAAATCATTGTTTCTAATCCAGTAGAGATTGGAAGTGGGAGAGAGACCTTGCTTTTTAACACTTGTTCGCTGACCTGTATTAAATTGGATGTTGATCTGGGTCCAGTTTCAAATAGATGTCTACATGGTGGGTAGTTGCTGAGTCCCACACTGACTTCCAATAAAGTGGGCTGGATAAGATGGGAGAGGTTCTTTTGCCTTTGTTTTTGTCTTTGAACTTGTGTGGATTGCCCCTCCTGACTGCAAGGGAGTGCATGCAAGAGATTTCCTGGATCAGTGGTTGTGTCTTAGTCATCTTATAAGAAGCCTATCTTCAGGCTAACACATTTCTGTTTAGTTAAGCATTTATAATTATCAGCATCACAGATTATCACGTTTAAATTAATTTGTAAATATGCAAAACAAGGAGGGCGAGAGAACCAACCCTTAGTCCCTAAGAGCAACCCTCCCACAAAGCCTAAGGCAAGTTTTAATTATTAGCTAGAACTGTTTTATAATTAGCCTGGGCTGATTCCCTAATGCCTTTCTATTTAAAGACACAGACACACTATTTACATATCCAGAGAAATGTGCGGTTCTGAGAAATCATCTTCATTTTAAGAATGACAAGCACTAAGCCAGTAAAAGACTGGTAATTTGGGGCTATAAGAGGAACCTGGACTGTTACAGCCCTCACCAGAGGAGCCCTATTGCATAAACAAGAGGAGAGAAAAGAACAGAATCAGCTTTATCGGGGATGACTTTAGCTCCTATTAAACCCTGCCCCTCTCATAACCAAGGTCACACTGGCATCAGTCCCCTTGTTCCCATGCCCTGTGTCAAGGGTCCTCCCCACATTGCTGATGATCTGACTCATCCAGAAGGATTTTACAGAAAGAAAGGCTCACAGCCCCTGCCACTGTGATTTTGATTCAGCAAATGTGGGAAAGGGTTCAGGAACCTGAATTTTTAGCGAGCTCCCCGAATTATTCTGATGATCATTAAGGCTTGAATACCATTGCCAAAGGACAACCTCTCGGGGGTGGAGGGCCGGGAAGAGGGAATTCCACCTCTTTATCAATGAAGACAGCCTGGCATAGACTACAGCTGAGCCCTGAAAGCATTTCATTCAATCCATGTGTGTCTCTTCCCAGGTAATCCCTCTAAGGTGTCTAATACTAAGATTTTCATAAAGTTTGGAGAAATCTGGTATAAGTCTATTGTTTCTGTAGAAGAAATAGAGATAAATTAAACTTGATTTCTTAGAACACCAGATCTTTCTGATCTCCCCTGTCACAGACTTCTATTACCCTGTCTGCTCCTCATTCTGCTTCAGCCAAACTCTTGGCTGCTCATAGGATTTGTGCTGTTGTTTTTTTCTGGCCTTTCCCCAGATTTTTTGCTTGGCTATTTATTCATCATCTCTCAGACTCCTGCTCATAGATCACCTCCTCACCTGGTATCAGGACACTTCGTCTGGAGTAGTCCCATAACCCACCCTCCATGTCCTACCACCCCCAGGATGCACTTTCCATTTCAAGACCTCAGTTTCCTTACTTCCCAGTTCTTATCATACTCTGCAAATATCCTATGTATTACTTGCTGTCTGTTAAATGTTCCTCTTCTCCCACTAAAATGTAAAAAGTCTGTAAGCTCAGAAGCGAATAGATTGCTAGGGGTGAGGGTGAGTTGTAGCCACCACTCAATTGGCCGTTATGTCAATGCTAGCTGATGCTGAGGGTCTCTCTACCACATCACAGCCTATGGAGATGAGGCACAATCTTTTAATTTCATTTGCATGCTGGCAGGACAGACGTAATCATTATGAGTGTATAAGCTCTGAATGATAAATGAAGATAACTGTAAATTGGGAATTCCAACTTTTACTAGAGTGCACAGAGCACGTAGTCTTTTTTTTTTTCCCTTTTCTTTGTAGCAGAAAGAAATTTATTTCTGATAATTTCCCACCTTAGAATCCAATTTCTTTAGCCCAGGGACATTCTAATTCTACATTGTAGTTTTTAATAATGACCCAGTAGATTGGCAAGGTCATTAACAGAAACAATCCGGGCTATACATGCAGTTAAAATACAAGAAGGAACATTAAAATGATGTGGCATGTAAAAATAGGAGAAATTACAATAGAAAAGGACCTATAACAGACTGGCCATCCATTATTACAACACAGTTGTTAGATAGTAGCTGCTTGCTAACACCAAACTCCAAGGATCACTTATTATACAACTGGACATTAATTTTCAAGTTATTTTTTAATATTAACATATTTTCTTGAAACATTTTTAGTAATCTTCCATTTTATACTCTTCCAAATTCTTGCTCCTTTTCTCAAACCCCCACCTCTAAATCCAGATACATTTTGTTTCCTTAAAAAAATTTTTTTTTTCTGTAAGAGAACTGCAAAAGATTTGACACTTGGCATGTGGTGATTCAAAAAATACACTGTCTCTTCTCAGCACCCCTGTTGTCTTTATCTAACAAAATCCATATGCTGTGTTGTCACCATGGCAACTAAGTAGGCTTGTAATTGCAACCCCAGAAAGCTAATTTTTTTCACTCAAATTGTGGCAAACGTTTAACCTGTCTGAAGTTTCAACAAACCATTTTTTTTTAATGACAAGTGTTTTGAAAGGTCTAATTCAGTCTATTTGTTTGAAGGCACATTCTTCCTTTTTTTAACTTAATAAATGATCTCTAATGGGGCAGCAGGAGAGGCTGCTCTTTAACTTACAAAATTATGCCTGATCATTTTACAGTAATGAAATCTAAGTGTGTGACAATAAAAATTTCTGACCTTACCTTACAAAATTTTACCTGATCATTTTACAGTAATAAAATCTGATGTGAGAGGCTCCTCCTGAAGGTACACACACATCAGCATCCTCAGACCCTGTACAAAGAATGAAATAAGCTCCTTGGAGATGCAACTACAGAGACAAAGGTTTCTTCAGGTCCAAGTTCCAAACTCTTCTCTTCCATCTGTGGTCGAGGAAACGGTGATAGGGATATTCAGACTACACAGCCATTACATTTATCAGTTAACAAACTTGAGATTACATTTTTCTTCTCTGCTTCTGGTTCACAATATTTCTGTAGAGGTTACATTTTATTTTCCTGAATATATGAGGCATTATTTTTAGAAAGCTACAAAGGCTTAATCATCAGAATCCCTTGGTGTATGCAAAGAATGAAGTGTTGAAGAGGCTTTAAGGACCTGCTCCTGGCCTAGCCAACAGTTATAGGTATGACCCTCAAGAAGCCTAGGTTCTAGCTACCTGAGGCTTCATAGTGTTGGAAAAAACACACAGGAATGGAATTCAAAAACTCAGATCCTAGTTCCAGCTGAAATCATTTCTAGTTGTGGGAATAAAAGCCAAAAACATGCAAGCAGATGGTGATAGAGTGGACCTATAATCTGATAGAGCACCTGAATTAATCTGAAAAATAATTATATTATTTTAAATCTTAGAACACATATACTTTGCGAATAGGGGGCTACATTTTTTATATGTGAATATGGGTGAAGTTTTTCTTAAAGTTTCCTTTCCAAAGCCTGTGTAAAGTGACTGGGGAGATCAGCTGTGAATCCAGCAAGCCGAACCAATAAGCATGGTCAGGTTGACCCACCAGGCGTCAAAACACCATCTCATCAACACCATCTCATTGAATGAAGGACAATAGTTGACTTATTCAGATCTTCAGGACCATACATAGCTGAATTCTGTTTCCCATCCCACTCCCCTTTAAAATCCTGACCCCTGAACCTTGCTACAACATAGGATTTGAATGCTTTTAAGTACCCTGTCTTCTCAGTTGGCTAGCCTTCTCAATAAAGGCCTAATATGATTCAACTCTGCCTTTGTTATTGGATACACTGACAGGCAACCTGAGCCCAAACAATGGCTTGACAGCATAAGCTATGTGCATCTTGAGCTATGCTCCAGGGCTGCCCAGTCTGCCTAAAAGACAAAGGGATAGTCTGACATTCACCTATCTGCTTGAGGAATAAGAAACCTCGCAGTGAAGACCTCAACCTAAAAAGGGAAATAAAACAGCTGGTGTGCTGCAAAGAACAAAGGGTCATCAAGGAAGGGAAGCTTGAACACAGTACAGTGTGTCAATTAGAACACTTGCCTCCAATCTCTCCATTAACTCTAGGATCCTGTCACAGCCCATTGGAGCACAGAGACTATGACCAAAGAAACAAAATAAAGAAAGAGCCTCTTTGGTATGGTGACCTCCTCTCCCCATCTTGAGAAGGCTAAAAGGCTAATTCCAATGTAACCCTGATGTTTAGGAGGGCTAGCAATCTGAATCTGTGCCAGTAAAGTAATGTCCATTCTTGATAAACTCTAATTAAGTCACTGTCCCTTTCTCTACAATCTGATCTTACAAGACCTGTTACCTAAATACTACCATTTTTAGAGAGGCCATAAACCATAAAACAATACACAATCCCCAGAGGGGGTTATCAGCTCTGGTGCCAGGCCAGGCCCTTACATATGGTCTCAAGGCCCTACCCAACACACAGGGCTTTTTGCAAAACCCATGAAAGGTCCAAAGTCCTATCCATGTTTGGTGGACAAAGAAACCAAAGGCGATAAAAGAAAAGCTTCCACCATATTGGTTTGCTCAGACTTTGGAGGCAACTCCTCTGAGACTGCCAGCATAATAAAACTGTGTAACTCCATTTCTCTAAGCATTACTTTGGTTTCTTTTCTACAACAATTTGTCCGGGATAATCTGAGTTTATATGCCTATTGTCCTAACATAATCATCAATTGTCCCTCCTTTCACTATGAAAAGTACCCTGATTTGGATAGTGAAGGATGTAGTTACCTGCTTTATGGTGATATATCTGTTTAGGTTGAGGAAAGCCAGGATATGGGGCTATTTATAGATTGTGTAACTGTAGAGCTCCTGGGGTGAACTGATGAGCCTTCCTCTCCCTGCTGGTGGTTGCTGGTACCTGAAACAGATGTAGTGGATCACCTGGTTAGACCTGAGAGTGCAGAGCAAGACTATGAACCAGAAGCACTGGGCATCTCCACACTAAGCAGAACAGGAGCCAAGGGAAATGGCCATGGTGGGGTGACTGAAAGGCCCATGCTTAAGAGAACATTGAAATCACACCTTACAGACCCTGAGATATAGCAGGGATCTGGATAGAGGTAGAGAAGCAATGTGGGAGGGACTTAAACCAAACTTGGTGGCTTTGTCTTGACTACAAGTATAGAAGCAGTCCACATTCTCCAGAGGCATGGTTTTTGTTTATAGTAAGACTAGAGGCCGGTTGCATGAAGAGATTCATGCAATAGGCCTGCCTTCCCTTAGCTTCCAGCACTGGTTTTCCTCCAGCACATAGGACCCAGGCCTTCACTTCCGCAGGAATCTGCTGCCTTTGCTGCAGACTCCGGCCAGAGTCTGCCTTCTTCATATTTGCTACAGGCTCCAGCAAGAGTCTGCCATTTTTGCCTTCACTGCAGACTCTGGAGTCTGTAGTCTTCATCTTTGCTGCCACTGGAGTGCCACTCCTGTAGATCCCTTCACCCCTTGCCCTCCCTCTCATAGCAGGAGTTCTGCCCCGCCCAGCCACTCCGAGCCTGGAGCAGCTGGGCAGCTGCCATCTTTGGCCTTCTAATTTGCATATTTCCTCCTGATTGACTAGTGGGCATAGTGGAGTGATGGTCAATTTGCATGTTTCTCTTTTATTAGTGTAGATGATGGATGGGACTGTGGGTCATCCTGTGAGGGAGCCCTCGCGCTGGTTCCATCAGGCTGTCCAGGTGAATGTAGAGGCATGTACAACATAGCAGTAGCTTAGGAGCAGTGGTGCAGGCTTCATGTCATTCTTGGGCTTTCAAATAATGCTCCCAGTGGTGACCTTTCACCAGGTTAAGCCACTCAGCTCATTCCAAGCACTGGGTTCTTTTTTGAGCTACCAATTCCTGAGGACCCCTCTGGTGGTCCCACTTCTTCCCGGTCAGTCTCTGGCCCATAAACCCAAGGATAGTTCAGGTTTGGAAATACCTATTTTCCTTTCCTCTTGGTTTCTACTCATCTAGACATTCTATCTAAGCTAAGGAATTCCTGTTTCCTTTGATCTTATATTTCATTTAACAAAAGCCAGAAAAGTGTGCAGATTAATTCTGGGCACACCCTATATCTCATGGTGCCCCCAAACTGGAATACAGAACCGATTTTCTTTTTGAATGGAGGAAAGTGGTGGAAAATTGTAAGAGAAAAAAAAAAAAACTGTAACTTGGTTTTCTATTACTTCTATGAGGAAATGGTTTAAAAGAACAGAAACTTATTATCTCACAGATCTGTAGGTCAGAAGTAGTGGTTGCTTCAACTGGTTCCTCTGCTCTGAGTCTCAAGGGGCCAAAATCAAGGTGTCTGTGATCTCTGCCTCTTATCTGGAAGCCCTGGGGCTGGGGTGGAGGAAGAGGGAATCTGCTTCTAGTTTTATTCTCATTGTTGATACAAATTAGTAGCACGTGGCTACAGGTTCCCCTTTCCTTCCTGATGCTATCCTCAGCTTCTAGAGGCTGCCCACATTCCCCAGCTCCTGGCCCCTTTCACCTTCAAAGCCAAGTATGGTTCAAGTCCCTCCCACATTTTGAATCTCTTTCACTTCCTTTTCTGATATATGATTCTTCTGCTTTCAAATGAAAAAAGTTCTCTGCTTTAGGGGCTCATGTGATAAGATCAGGCCCATTCAATAATCCATGATAATCTTTCTTTTTTTAAGGCCCATGACCTTAATTGCTTTGTCAGTCTCCTTTGCCATGTAATATAACATAACCATGGTGTCTCCAGAAGGTGGAGGTGATGGGAACCAAAATTCTGACCCTACAAACTTAATATCTCTAAACAGTGTCCAAATTACTATATTTGTAGTTCCCTTTACAACCCCAGCTAAAGGGTAAACTCTAAAAACATATGCAAAGAGATGGAAAATGCTCAAAACACAGGCTGAGGTGGGGCTCATGTGCCTATTGTGAAAATGTGCAAGGGAAAAAGTGCTGTAGCTTCACAAGCAATCAAGTGATATTGATCCACTTCCCTGCCCCCATTGTCCAAATCTTGCAAAATCCCTCTCAGAGGAGGCCACAGCAGAATATAACCAAAACTAAACAAAACAAAAACAGACTCATAGAAACAGAAATAAAGGGTTGGTTACCACAAGGGGAGATGAGTGAAAATGGGGTGGGGAGATAAGTGAAAATGGGGAGGGGAATATAGTCAATAATATCATGATAAGTTTACATGGTGACAGATGACTACTATAATTAGTGGGGTGATCACATTCCAAGATCTAAAAATGTCAGTCACTCTATTGTACCCCTGAGACTAATATAAGCACTATAAGATTGTATACCTTATCCTATATAATAAAAGAGAAACATGCAAATTTGACCATACCTTCAGTCCTGATTGGCTATGCTACCAGCCAATCAGGAGCAGGGGTGGGACCAAGTGGCATGAGTGCCAGGCCCCGGAGGTGGAGATGAAATGGCAGTGGTGGCCAGCGAGTGCCCATCCCCTGGGTGCTGTGAGGGGAAGCGGCTGTAGCAGCAGCAGTGGTAGTGGCGGTGGCAGGGAGCACCTGGCCCCTGGGACTGGGTGGTTTCAGGCAGCAGGGGCTGAGCTGAGTAGGGTGATGGCTTGGTGCCCAAGGCCTAAAGCCTTGACAGAGGCCTTAGGCCTTGGGCAGGCTGGGGGTGAGCCATCAGTTGGACATCCCCTGAGGGATCCCTGTAGGTGAGAGGGGGCAGGTTGAGTTGAGGGACCACCTACTCCCAGTGCATGAATTTCATGCACTGGGCCCCTAGTATTAAATAAAAGAAAAGAAAAAAGAGGCCACAGCAGGCCCAAGACAACACCAGGATCTACTGAAAGCAAAAAAAAAAAAAAAAAAAGACAAAAAACAAACAAAAACATGTGTGTGAGCTGTGCATACAGCAAGCACATTAGAATCAGACTAAGGACATCAAGTTCTGTCCTCGTTTCTGAAGAGCCAGCCCAGGATGAAAACAGAAAGACAGAACCACAGGAATCAGAAGTCCAAAAGACACCTAAGGGAAGGGGAGCCAGAATGGGAATAAAATTTATAGCGTCTGACTTTTTTTTTTCTTTTTAGCAATATGTATATTTAAATACAGGAGCCTATAGTAAATATAAGCATATATAACATCCCAATTAATTGTGGTGACTTTCTAATACTGAGAGGAGATCACTTTAGCTGTGATACCAGCTGATGATCTTGGCCTGTGTCTTCAGAGGTCACTAACCTGGCTGGTCAGGGTGCTATGATGACATTGAGCCAAGTTAGCTTGAAGCACTGAGCTGAAGAGAAGAGAGGTCAATTGATGGAAAACTAAGCGCCGTACCACATTCTTTCACTTGAATTGAGTACATAAATTAGAAACTTGAAGGTGGAGGCCAATGTGTTCTCAGGACAGTTGTTAAAATTGCTTTTTCAGTGTTCTCCTATCCAGTATCACCAAGTTGTTTTTGTAGAAGAGAAAGTAATTCATGTTTCAGATTGGCTGTCATTATAAAAGAAGTCACAGCTACAAGTCTAGACATTTACGATTCTTTCACAAGGACTTGCCCTTATGAAATAATCATTGTTTTATGCCAGCTGTAGTTTATTGATCTGACATGTGCCTGAAATTATTGAGATAGGGAAAATAGGCTCTCTTCTCTTTTCAGCATACAGAGAAAAACTGTCCTAGGCTCCTGAAAATATAATAAGCATCTGATGTTGGAAATATATTAGGGTTATATTGTTCATTTATTAAATTTTTCAATAAAAATTTTCTCCATAAAGTAAAAGAGTAGCTTAATTTATTTTGGGGGAATGTATATTTTTGGTCCTATTATAAATAGTATATTTTTTAAAATTTGTCTTTATTGTTGAAAGTATTAGAGATGTCTCATTTGTTTGTTTGTTTTCCCATTGACCCCCTCAACCCCAAACCTGCCCCTCCCAGGCCTTCACCACTCAATTCTCTGTGTCCATGGGCTATGAACTTATGCATATAAATTCCCTGGTTAATCACTCCCACCTACCCCTCCACCCCTGCCTTCTCTCTAAAATTCATCAGTCTGTTCATGCTTCTATGTCTCTGGATATATTTTGTTCATCAGTTTATTCTGTTCATTAGATTTCATATATGAGTGAGATCATGTGATACTTATCTTTCTTTGACTGGCTTATTTTGCTTAGCATAATAGTAATCTCCAGGTCCATCCATGCTGTTGCACATGGTAAGAGATTTTTTTTTCTTACAGTTGCATAGTATTCCATTGTGCAAATGTACCACTGCTTTTTTATCTATTCATTTGCTGGTGGGCATTAGGGTTGTTTCCAAATCTTAGCTATTGTAAATTGCACTGCTATGAACATAGGGACGCATATATTCTTGCTGATTGGTGTTTTGGTTTCTTAGGCTATATTCCTAGAAATGGATCACTGGGTCAAATGGGAGTTCAATTTTTAGTTTTTTGCATATACCTGTACAACTTTCCCAGAACCGTTTATTGAAGACTGTCTTTATTCCATTGTATGCTCTTGCCTCCTTTGTCAAATATTAATTAGGCATAATGGCTTGGATGGATTTCTGGGTTCTTTCTTCTGATCCATTGACTTATATATCAGTCCTTGTGCCTGTACCAGAATGTTTTGAGTACTGACTTTGTAGTAAATAGTATCTTTTTAAAAATAAATACACTTATCTAGAAGAAATGCACTTGGTATTTTTATCTAAGCAACTCTAAGAAAACTAAATTATCTAGAAAATGTACTAAACTTTCTTAATAACTGCAATAATTTAACTGTAAGTCTTTGGGATTTTTATATAAGCAATCCTTTCATCAGCAAATAATGACAACTTCATTTCTTTTTATTTCTTTTTTTCCCTTTTCTTACTGTGCTACTTGCTCTTCCAATACCAACCTTTATAGAAGTTAATGTGAGCACATTGTGAGGTTGTTAACTTAAAGGGAATATTTTCAATGTATCACAATGATACTAATATTTTATTTTCTTATAGCTACAGTTTTTATTCTCTATCCTTATTGTGCTAAATATTTGGATGTTGGTCAATTTTTTAATGAAATTATTGGAGTCATCATAGTATTCTTTCTCTTCATTCTGCTAACGTGATAAAATACATTAGTAAGTTGTCTTTTACTAAACTACCCTTGCATACCCGGGGTAAATCCAGCTTGGTCATCCTTTAAATTCTGTAATGGACTCAGTTCACTAATATATTTAAGATTTTTGCATCAATTTTGTGTTAATTAGGTGTGTAACTAAGCTGATAGAACCAAGATTCCCAACAGATGTAGTAGCATATACAAGAAAGACTTTTCTCTCTGGTATGGTCTGGAGCAGGTAAATGGTCCATGGCTGGCAGAGCAGCTTTGTCTGTTCAGTACTCAGGTTTTTTGCACTTTGGCTCTTTAAGAAATGGTCATGTCATTTTCTTAACTAGTTGAAAGAGGGTCAGAGAGTCGTGAGCAGGTCTCATAAAAAAGATGACCAGGAAACTGCCCTCCTCAGGTCCACTCATATCTCATTTACCAAAAGTTATTCCCATTGCTAAGTACAGCTACAAAGGGAGCAGAAAACTATTATCTGTGCTTGGGTGGACATGAGCCCAGGTTAAATGAAATTTTATGTGAATTTATAATACTAAAAAATAAAAGAACACTTGAAACAGTGTGACAGTTTAGAATTTCCAATTGTGTGGACAATAATTTCCTTTTTTATACTGTCCTTGTGTCAGGTTTTGATGTCACGATAATGTTAGCTTCCAAAAATTGAGTTTCATAAATATTCTGATGTTTTTATCCTTTGGTGTAATTTGAGTAAATTTATAACTTAAAGATATGTTTTTGCTAGATCTATGGGTAATAAATACCACCTGGTCTTTTAGAAATAATTTCATTTACTGATTCCAAATGCTTAATAGCTATGATACTCTTTAGCCTTTTTATTTCTTCTTGAGTCAATATTTGGTGCATTTTTAAAAGTAATTTTTCTACTAGCATAAAGCTATTAAAAATAATCTCTTACTCTATTTTTAATATCTTTCTGCATGAGAATTTATTTTATCTTTTCTTCCGGTTATAATTTAATTCTCTCCTTCTCTTTTCTATTTGCTTCTAAGCAGTTGTGCAAATTTTATTTGCTGTTTAAAAATAAGTTTTCTTCTGCCTTAGCCCTCTTGTAGTATGGTTGCTTTAAATCCTCTCATCTGTTCTCATTTCCTTCTTTCTTCTGTTTTGTTTGCTTTTATTCTGATGTGCTTGTACTGATTTATTAAGATGAGGGCTTAAGTCATTAATTAAGTTTTACTTCTGAAGCATATATATGGTTTTATATTCAGTATTGTTATCACAATTTTGTCCTAGATAGTTTCTAATTCTTATTATGATTTTTTAGAAACAAATGCTTTCATTAAAGCAAAAGTCAAAACATCAGATATGTCTGTATATAGTATCCTACACATTGGGTAAGAAGAAGAAATAAGAAAACATTCCTATATCTGTTATCATTTTTAAAAGAAACATAGGAAGGATAAACCAATACATTTTTATTTCAGCAAATTTTTTAACCTGCAAGTGGATGTGGGAATTGGGGCAGGGATTCCGGGGGAGGAATGGGAAGGAGTGACATTTCTTTGAATATTCCTTTTTTGTATGATTTTTCTTTTGGAAGCATGTTAATGTTTACATATTCTTTTAAAATTAAATTAAATCAACAAGGTTGGATAAGGAAGAAAAACTAAAACAAATGAGTCTAATTATATTTTAAATTAATTCCATAAGCATACTGAAAGATGAAAACTAATTCAAGTAATTTATGAATACAATATTTGAGTGTACACTCACTGTCTTGGGCAGGATTATGGGGCAAGAGCTGCAAATCATTTATGCAAATTTTGATTTTTGTCATGAAAGGATTCTTAAACAACTTAGATGTGATGATAGGATCCAACAAGTGAATAAATATATTGCTGGAAGCTGGACTTATCACTCTGAAAAAAGGGACTTACCACTATAGAATGAGGGAAGGTAAGAAAGAACAGTGTGGGGATGGATTGGAATTGAGGCTACCAGTGTAAATTTATTTCTACACTATGCACACATGTGTGCAATGCATATAATCTGTGCACGTGTATAAGTATGTGTGCACACAGCTATGTTTACCCATGTATATATGTATATGTAGATATTTTCTAGCTCTATTCACTGAAAAGGCCAGGAACCAAAGACTTTCCTATAGCTAAGAGCATATACTATCTGATCTTAGATTCTAATTCTAGGCCTCATTAATAAGGTACCATGGCTCTGTTGAGAAATGGCTGACTCCAGATTATCTTTATCTGAAAATATATTTTGTCTTTGTTTTTGAAAGGTATTTTGGCTGGCATGTCTCTTTCTCTCTGCATATTCAAGATATTCCACTGTTATTAATTCTTCTGTTGTTACATTTTATTGTAAATTTTGAGAAGTGAACTCTCAAATTGTTGTATTTTTATAAGTAATTTGATCAAATGTTGACTCCATCCCATTTTCTTTTCTCCCTCTGGATTTTCAATAAGATACATTTGACATTCTCACTCTGTTGTTCATATTACTTGTCTTATCTTTCATATTTCCCATCTTGTTGTTTTTCTGTGTTTTGTTCTGGATAATTTCTACATCTCCAGAGTCAAATTTACTAATTGTCTAAGTTAACTGCATTTTTAATTCCAAAAGCATTTTATGTAATTTCTGGACATTCTATTTAGTTTTTAAAAAATGTTTGGTCTTTGTTTGTTAGTCTCTTGCTTGTTTTACTTATATTCTCAAACTTTCTGTTTTTTGATGCATATTAAATATAATTATTTTATATTCTATGCTCAACAATGGCAATATCTGAAAACTTTGCAGATCTAATCAGACTCTGTCCTTTCTGAGCACATGTGCCCTTGATCCTTTCTATTTTGTGATTGTTTTTTTCTTTCACTCTCACGAAGAACATGTAATTTCTGGTTCACCCTTATACTAAGCATATAGCCAGTTCAGATGAGTCCTTTGTGGAATCTCATAGTAGAGATGTTGGGTGGACTTTTGGGTTCTTTGTCTTCTGCCTTATATGTTTAGAAGATCATGATGACAGCTGATGCTCAGGTTCATTCTGGTGGCAAATGCCCTCAAAACCAAGTTATCTTTATTGAGTGACTCACCGTATTAGACTCCCCTGCATTGGCCTTGCAGTTATAAAGTACTCTCAGTATGTTATTTAGAAGTTTTTACTTGTTTTCAACAAGAGAATAAATCAAGGTATCTGGTCCACCCATACCACTGGGACTTCTGGAATTCCCCTGCATATATTTTTAACCAATTATAAATGTGTGCTTTACGTATTATTTCACTTAAGAACAAGAAAACCACTGACCTAATATAATATACCTATGGTCACCTAGGAAAAACACACAGAAATAGTAGCAATACCTGAGCCATCACTCACTTCTAACTCCAGCTCTACTGCTCTTTCTGTGACTGCTGGCAGTGGGAAGGGAATGGTGACAGCGGTTAATCCACGGGCTGGGATTTAGTGTCCTGTAAAGCAGAGTTTGTAATATCACTTCCTGAGCATGCAGATCTACCTCTGTCCCTGTACTGTCTTTATTTTCTTGAAATACTCAGACACAACTTTCATTCCAGGTGCCTTCTTAATATAAACCCTTAGTCTTTGAAATATACCGCAAGTCAGTTATACACACACTTGCATTCCACCAATTATAATATTGGGTTAGACTCCCTTTCTGAATTAAATAATATAAATAATATAAATAATAATTAAATATTATATCCTGAGAATTTCTCATGCTAGATTGTATCTGCAAATGTGTATATCCAATGAGTATATCCAATGAATGGTTATACCATAGTTTGACTAGTGTTTTGTTTTTAGCACATTTGTATGACTTCTGATTCCTGGCTCTTACAAACCAAGGCACTATGAATACCTCTATAGTTCATCTTTACTTAATATATTTTGATTAGAATAAACTCCCAGAAGTTAAATGGTGAGGTCATACATACGTCATGCATATTTTGAAGGCTTGATATATCCTGCCCAATGCTGATCAGAAGAGTTGTGCCAATTTGCCTTCCACTAGTGGTCCATGGAAGTGAGTGATGGAGGTTGGTTTTTTAAAGGTGACATATTCAGAGCTAATCCTCTGATGGATTTATAATAAAAATAATTTCATAAGATTTCTTATCTAGTGACTTCCTTAGTCTAAAACGATAAAAGGTACACTATAGCACTCTCAGGATTATGCCAGTTTACAAAACATCCAGGCTTTCCTTTCCTGTCACTGCAAATATTTAGTATCAGAGTTATTGTTGTTTCTCAAATAACTGACACATCTTTGCTTTGACAAAATCCTAGCTATCACATGCTGACTAGTCGTCTGTGGTATTTTCATAATTAATTCGAATCAAATAATAATGTCACAATAAATCGACAGGTGATGTTTCTATTATTCTCTCCTTCCAGAATCCAGTTTGTCTACAGACCACTAGTGGTAATTCATAGTGAGTTCCCTATAACCAAGGTGAATTAGCAAGAAATGCAGACTTTTTGACACTAATTCTGCTTGAGTTTGGTCACATGAGAATCCAGTGATAAGATTTCTAGCAGATGATGTTTAAAGAGTGATTTTCTAAAGTAAAAAGGCGCCTGGCTACCCAGCATGATTTTAAATTTGTTTTCACTTAATAGGAGACAGGAGTTTTGTTCATTCGATCTCTTGCTGTCACCAGTTAAATTCTCCTGCCTCACTGTTACTGCTCTTGAGAGTACTCTGTGCAAAATGGCATTTCTACATAAAAAGCTTTTAGCCAGGGGGCAACAGACCAGCTAGTACATTTGAAATGGTTATTTCTTTCTCACCATGAATGGAAAGGTATTGTAAGCATATGTAACTCCTTCACAAGCTAACATCTGTCAACTGCACTATGGAAAACTTCATTAGCTGAGAATTGAAACCCAGTCATAATACTCCTGTTTGCAAACTTCTGTCATTGAGGCTGTACAGATTGCACTGTTCTATTGTAAAGAGAAGCAATGATTTGAACGCAAAAGAGAGGCTCAAATTTAAGTTAACATTTGAAAATTGAAAAGAGGTGACAATTGTGTGAATCCCCTTTTCTGAGTGAAGATTGGGAAATTTGGATGTGGGGCAAGTTTGAATTATATACTGACCTTATCAATGATTAACTTTTCTCAGACACTAATGGATTTTTCTGGTTGTTCATTGGGTTACAATGAAGGCCTTTCACAAAGCTTTTATGTTGGTTTTCCTTGTGGATGTGAGTATAACAGTATGAAGAATATTGAATTTATACAGGACAATCCTATAAAAACTGAGTCAGGAAAAGGAGGAAGAGATGATCACTCTTAATATGGTATGAAGTTGTTCTCACTCATAATATCAATGTGACCTGCAAAACTGAAGCAAAGAGAAAACTCATACCCTGAGAACAAGATTTTAAACAGAATGCATCTTGCATATTTTAAGGATACCTTACCATATTATTTGTATAATGGTATGTTTTTATTGCAGAATTACAGCCTATACACTTTTTGTTGTTGTTCTTTGGAAGCAATTAAATAGTTGTTATTTTCAGGGCAAGGTTATAGAATTCATTTAAGTATGCTTAAGAATTAGAACAATGCAGAAGAATCATCTGGCAGAATAGTATAAAATTCAGATTTTGGGGGTATTGTCCCCCATGATTCTAATCTGGTACACAATGAATGGAGCCTAGGAATCTATCTTTCTAACAAGCACCCCAAGAGATTCTCATTTGGTGGTCCACAGAAAAATACTTTTAAAAATAATTTTTAAAAAGATAAAAATCAGCTTATAGAAAATATAAATGAGGAATCTAGTTTTATTTTAATTTATTTTTAATAAAGGTATATGATTAGAGTGGAAAATATGCATGCTGGAGGAAGAGGACCTTTACTCAGTCACTGTCCTGCCTATGTTTCTTTTTCCTCCCCTCCAAATGGGAAAAAAAAAAACAAAACAGAATTTTTCTACCACCTGGAGAAGTTGACTATAAAGCAAAAAAAATCATGCTGCTGCTTTGTAAATCCAAACTGGTATCATTATATTCAATATTTGGAAAATACTTAATTCTTTCCAAATTGTTGTATTTAATATCCCATAATTACAAGTGAACAAGCTTTAAAATAAGACTCAGAGCTACATAATTGTAGCCTCCTAGAAGCTTTGAAGGGTAATGCAGGGTCACAGTCATGTTATATGTAAACTAACCCTATAAGATATAATCTTTTCTTTCTTTTTCTTTTTTCTTTTTTTTAACTGGCTGCAAGAAAGAGAAGTTTCACAGCTTTCCTTGGCAGTTGTATGTTTCAGGTCTTGAAATCTTTCAACAGAAATCCTTCTGAGTTCCTCATCAGAGCTGCCTAGGCCACATTCTGACCTTTCCTTGAGTAGGAAAGGAAGGGAAAACTGTTCACAACTCACACTATCCTTATGTGGACTGAAAAGTCTTGAGCTTTCTCTTGTTGTTGTTGTTTTAATGTGAAATAGAAAGCCAATCCCTTTGGCCTTATTACCTAATGCCTCAAGAAAACAATATATTGTGTCCCTTGCTCCTTTTTATATTAGGCATCAAAGTGTAAGCTAATCAAGATGGTGACTGTTGCATATGGAATCTTTTCTCAGCCTTTGTTTCTGACCTTGAGTAAATGTTTTTGAAGACCTTTAATAAATCGGCTAAATTTATCAGGACATTGTTTTCATAATCTAATAATGCTACTTTAGTAAGCCAACTTCATCTCCCTATTTCTCAGTTTCTTCCAAATCAGGGACTTGAACTAGACTCTCTCAGTTTTGTTCCTTTACAAACTTCAAGTTGTTCATTGCAGAAATAGGATTGGATTAACCCAGAGTAATTTTTTGGCAATCAAGGACTCCTTTTTGTAAAGTGCATTGTTGGTTCCTGACTTTTTTGTTTTTCTAATACATTATCTCTGCTGATGAGGAGGATAGTCTTTTGTGAAAGAAAGGAAAAAAGGAGGGGAAGGAGAGGAGAGCAGGGGAGAAGGTACAAGGGAGTGAAGAAGAGTATAAAGGGAAGGCTAGAAGGGGAAATGGAGAAACAGAAAGAAAATAGTAAGTTGCAGTACTAGCAAGTAATATGGATATCACAGCTACACAGTTGAAAATTATACATGTTTTGTGGATGAGCATGTCCTCTGCCTGATGGCAAATTGATGTCCTAGAATTGTTTCCTAGAACATTTACAACAATAAAAGCATAATATGCTAATTAGACCTGATGTCCTTCCCAACAACCTTCTGGATGAAGCCAGAGCAACAAGGGAAGCCGATGCCAGCAGCTGGGGGAAGGAAGGCCGACTCTTGCACACATTTCATGCATCAGGCCTCTAGTATGTATATTTAATTGGAGAGAAAAAATATGTGTGTGGCCTAAATAAACACAAACCCGTGAATCAATTTCCTGGGCTCTGCATGGTTGTGGGACCTAACTCACTATCCTAACATCTTCCTTAAGATAAGACCTTGGATAAACGTGTGCTCTCTCTCTCTTGATGCTCCTTTATTCAGCATCCATTTTTATTTACAGGTTGGAATTTCACAAATAGCATGAAAAATGTGTTAAGATGCATTTCTGTTCCTTGCTCAGTGGAGAGATCTCAGGATTTCACTGGTGATTGTACTTCAGGATCCCCTGAGGGCCGGAATCTCAATGTGGCTCTTGAAGAATGTATCTTGGCATCAACCTGTGAGGTTCCTATCAATTTATTTTTTTGATTTCTTTATTGATTAAGGTTTTACATATGCCTTCTTATTCTCCAATTACCTCCTGTATCTCCCCACTCATGCCCTCACGCCCCTGTTGTCTGTGTCCATTGGTTAAGCTTATATGCTTGCATACAAGTCCTTTGGTTGATCTCATTACCCCCACCCTCTCCTACCTTCCTTCCCTCTGAGGTTTTATGGTCTGATCCATGTTTTTCTTTCTCTGGATCTATTTTTGTTCATCACTTTATGTTTTTCATTATATTCCACAAATGAGTGAGATCATGTGATATTTATCTTTCTCTGACTGGTTTATTTCACTTAGCATAATGCTCTCCAGTTCCATCCATGATGTTGCAAATAGTAAGAACTGTTTTTTTTACTGCAGTGTAGTATTTCATTGTGTAGTTGTACCACAGTTTTTAATCCACTCATCTGCTAATGGGCACTTAGGCTTTTTCCAGATCTTAGCTTTAGTAAATTGTGCTGCTATGAACATATCCTTTCTGATTGGTGTTTCTAGTTTCTTTGGATATATTCCTAGAAGTGGGATCACTGGGTCAAATGGGAGTTCCATTTTTAGTTTTTTGAGGAAACTCCATACTGTTCTCCACAATGGCTGCACCAGTCTGCATTCCCACTAGCAATACACAAGGATTCCTTTTTACTCCTCATCCTCACAAGCACTTGTCGTTTGTTGATTTGTTGATGATATCCATTCTGACAGGTGTAAGTTGTCATTTTTATTTGCATCTCTCGGATGATTAGTGACTTTGAGCACGTTTTCATATGCCTCTTGGCCTTCCTTCTGTCTTCTTTTGGAAAGTATCTATTTAGGTCCATTGCCCATTTTTTGATTCGGTTGTTTATCTTCCTTTTGTTAAGTTGTATGAGTTCCCTGTAAATGTTGGAGATTAAGGTTGCTATCAATTTAAAGACACTAGCTTTGCATCATTCCCTGTCAGAGGATGTAAGACAGTAGATTCAAGTCTATATGCTTTTAATGTAGAGGCCCTTTCCAGACATGATAATGGAACTAGAGATTGTGTGGATGTGAGTGTCTGCCAATCTGAGCTAGTGGACTTCCTGCTCAGGCTGTAGAGAGTAATACCAGTGTTTTGCTTTCTGACTCCACCACACTGAAAGAAAATTTACCTTTTGGTATCAAATCAATTGGAAATGATTCTCCAAAGGGTCTGACAGTTCCTATTCCCTGTCATCAGATGACCTTGATTGTTGAGAATTCTTTACAATGTATCTCAAGAAATGGTGCCTGAACCAAAGTGCTGCTGGACCAGCATGAGACCCTCTGCTGAAGTACTCTTCCTTGTGTGACTGGACCACTGCAGAACCATTTGACCAACGTCTATAAGACACCTGGGGATTGGTCATTTAACCTAATTCCCTGAGGACTCGTCAGAGCTTTAAGGTGGAGGAAAACAAAGTAGACACCCACGGACTCAGGTAGCTTCATGTGATTTTCTGTTGACAACACTGGAAGCCAGAAAGAACCTCCCAGAAATGTATGGCCTTATGGGTATTTTTGTTTAGATTCTTACTGGCTTTTTTCTCCTTTAGTTCCTGCAACCTAATGCTACTGTGATTTACAGTTGAAGGGTTGTATTTATGTCCATATACTTAATAAGGATTTTAGATACAGAGGTCTTTAAATACTATCATTATTATTTAGTCCAGATATGGATTTTTTCCCCATTGGTAGCCTATAAACTGGAATATTCTCTGCAGAACATGCTAGAAAACAAAGGATGTCATTCTTATTTGAGCTTTATGAAAGCAAAAGCACTAAATTACCTACAAATATAGAACTGGTTCCCAGCATGTCACATCAAGACAATACCTCTAAATTTTCAATGTTGTTTAAGGATTTAGGCAAATAACTTTTATTCACTTTATTAAAGGTAAAAAAAAATTTTCACCACCGTAGAAAATTTAGGGTTTAACAGTGTAAAATGCTGCATTGATTATGCAGAACCTCAGCCAAGGCTATGATTTTTTTCTACATACTTTATGATGTTATTTTGTCTAGACATTTATGTTCTTGTTGCCCTCAGTTATAGCATTTATTGCCAAATTGCTTCAATCAGTTATCTGCTTCATTCAAAATTCTATGTCCAAGGAGTTTGAAAAGAAACAGACAAGGCATGGTCATGGTAATGAGAATGTAAACTGTTTCTTAAACTTCGCATCATGTGTCTTAATTAAAATACAAATGGGAGGTTAAGTGGATAAATTGGCTAAAATATATGATGATGGAAAGAAAGTAGATTTTGGATGGTGAACATCAATAAAATATGCAGATGTCAAATTATAACATAGTAGACCTGAAAATTATTAGCCAGTGTTACTCAATAAATGTAATTTAAAAATAGAGATGGGAATCCAATCACCACTTCGTAGCCCAGTTATAAAAACTTAGCCAATTGCATCACACAGAATATTTTTACTTAGAGAGTCTCAAATACATGGAGGCAAACTGAGGCTTCTGGTACCATTTATATTCTCCATTTTCCCAAACAAAAGCAAGAGAGTTCAATATATATTTGCATTCCAGTGTACAAAAAGATTGGGGATACCAATTATTATCCTTAGAATTCCATATAGTGTTCCTTTCAAAAAATTATGTCTTGAATGTAACTTCAAATAAACTTTCTAACGTAAAAACAATTTTTATTGGAGAGGTTGTTGGGGAAAAAAATGAATCCTCATTTACCTCGGGTAGGAATATAAATTAGTACAGCCACTATGGAAAATAGTATAGAGGTTCCTCAAAAAGTTAAGAGTAGAATTACCATATGAACTAGCAACCCCTCTTCTGGTATCTACCCCCAAAAAAACTTGAAAACATTTACTTGAAAAGACATATTCACCCCTGTTCACTACAGCATTATTTATGGTGGTGAAGACATGGAAGCAACCAAAGTGTCCTTTGATAGATGATTGGATAAAGAAGATGTGATGCTATACAATAGAATACCACTCAGCTATAAGAAAATATGAAATACTGCCATGGGAAACAACATGGATAGATCTTTAAAATATCATGCTAAGCTAAGGCCAAAACTGGTTTGGTTCAGTGGATAGAGTGTCAGCCTGGGAACTGAAGGTTCCCAGGGTTTGATTCTGGTCAAGGGCATGTACCTTGGTTGCAGGCATATCCCCAGTAGGGGGTGTGCAAGAGGCAGCTGATCAATGTTTCTCTCTCATCGATGTTTCTAACTTTCTATCCCTCTCCCTTCCTCTATGTAAAAAAATCAATAAAATATATTAAAAATAAAATGAAATAAAATACCATGCTAAGCGAAATAAATCATATAGAAAAAGTTAAGAAACATATGACTTCACTCGTATGTGGAATATAAAACTGAAAGCAACAACTGAAGAAATAAGCAGACAAAAACTCATAGCAGTATGGGAATTACAAGAGGGAGAGTAAAGGATAGAGGAGTCAAATATATGGGGAAGTATAGAGATCAACTGAAAGACTTGTATGCATGCATATAAGCATAACCAATGGATACAAGAACTGGGGCGGGGAAGGGAGGGAGGTGAGGGCATGTGTTAGGGATTAGGGGAGGCTGGGGGGAGTCCAATGGGGGGAAAAGGAAACATATGTACTATGATTTGTAATACTTTAAAGAATAAAAAAAATAAATTATTAAAAAAGATTTTAAATACTTTGAGTGGTGGGCACACAATGCAATATGAAGATTATGTATCATAGAAATTATACTTGAGACCTATATAATCTTATTAACCAATGTTGGCCCAATCCTATCTAATAAAAGAGTAATATGAAAATTGACCATACCTCCGCTATACCCACCAGCCATGCTCACCAGCCAATCAGGAGTGGATATACAAATAAACCCAACCAAGATGGCTGTGGCCACAGAGAGCAGGAGGGAGGCTTGGGTTTCCCTGACAATGGAGGAAGCCAAGCTTTTTGCCTGCCATTGCCACTCAGGCCTCCACACCAGGCTACAAAGTTTCAATTATAGAATCCCAACAGAAATGGTGGCAGCCATGGAGCTGGAGAGAGGCAGGAGGCTAGGGTTGCCACCAGCAATGGAAGAAGCCAAGCTTCTGCAACCCTGGCTGGTCTAAGCCTCCACTCCAGGCTACAAAGTTTCAATTATAGAAGATATATAAATTGCAACAGAAATGGTTGCCACCACTGAGGGAGCAGAAGGCTTGGCTTTGCTCCAGGCTACAAAGTTTCAATTGTAGAAGATAATTAAGTCGCAGATACCAGGGCCTCTGCTTGGGTCACTGGGAGATGTGGCCGGCCTGCAAACCACCACAGGCCTCTTGCCCAGGCCACCCCACACCTCAAGGGAATCCTCACCCTGATCCAGGACACTCTTCAGGACAAACCAGCTAGCCTCCACCCTTGCACCAGGCCTCTATCCTATCTAATAAAAGAATAATATGCAGATTAACCATCACTCCAACACACAAGATCCTGCCCCCATGTGGACATTAGATGGCCACTACAAGGTGGCCAGCAAGGGAGGGCAGTTGGGGGCAATCAAGCCTACAGGGAAGGGCAGTTGGGGCGAACCAGGCCTGCAAGGGAGGGCCTGTAGGGAAGGGCAGTTAACAGTGACCAGGCTTGCAGGGGAGGACAGTTAGGGGGCAAATAGGCTAGCAGGGGTGCAGTTAAGCATCAATCAGGCTGGCAGGAGGGTGGTTAGAGGGTGATCAGGCTGGCAGGCAGAAGCATTTAAGGGCAATCAGGAAGGCAAGCTATTGGATTGTGAGAGGGATATCTGACTGTCGGGTCCCAGATTGGAGAGGGTGCAGGCTGGGCTGAGGGACACCCCCCATGCATGAATTTCATGCACCAGGACTCTAGTAAATTAAATAAAAAGAAAAAATATTTTAAAAATTTAGTCTTTTTAAATTAAATATGGCCATTGCAACTAAAATTAGATTCTGAAGGCTTGGCTATGGCTGCAGACAGAGTTAACTTGAAGGCTAAAGGCTTGACTCTGCTGCAGAGGAAAATCGGTGCTGGCAGCCAAGGGAACGAAGGCCTATTGCACGAATCTTCATGCACCGGGCTCTAGTATCTATATAACACCCTAACTGACCATTATGATTGGTTGACTGGTCACTATGATGTGCTCTGACTATCAGGGGGCAGACATTCAATGCAGAAGCTGCCCCCTGATGGTCAGTGCACTCCCACAGCCAACCTTCTGCAGCTGGCCAATCTCCCCTGGTCACTCCCCTCAGACTGGACAAGACAGCCCTGATCAGCCCCCATCACCGGCCAGATTGAGAGACCTCACCTGTGCACAAATTTGTGCACTGGGCCTCTAGATATATTTTATTAGATAGAATGAAAAAGACTGAGATGTCACATAGGATCCATTTAGTGTTCATATTATATTAGCTATATGTAGTGTCCATTACTGTGGTATATTAATGACCACATTTTTAATTCGCTATGTGTATGACCTTGGTGGTTTCTTTTTGCTCATTCTTTAAATGAAGTACTTGGATTAGATGTTCTCTGAGGTCTATTTTGGCCCTAAACTTTTATGATTTTGTGTTCTCTGTGATAAATAAACTTTCCATCTTCTCTTTTGTATGAGCTCTCCTGCTAGCTCAGATGTAACCTCTCCCTCATTCCTAATAGGAAACCTTGAAAATACTTAATAGATGATCAACTTTATAAAGTCTAGCAAAAGGAATACTATAAGAAGGAATCATTAAAATGTCATCAGAAGACAATGACATTTAAAAGACATTCCTAACTTGAGAGATTTGAGTCATTTTCAAAAGACTCGTTTGAAGCATTTGTTGTGGAATCTCCGGGAATAGGACTGTCTATGAAGTTTTATCTTGTTTGGTCTAGAACGTAACACTCTATATTGTATTATATCAATAGGTCTGACCCTGGAAGTCTTGTAGAAAGTGATGATTCCAATGAAATGATTCCATAAAAACACTTAAGGAAACTTTTTTTTAATACTTTCTATTGATGTGAATACTATGCTGGCTCATTCAATTGGACAGCCTCTCTAAGAAACATCATCATCATCTCTAAATGGATAAAACCGAGTTATAATAATAAGAATAGCTAATCTAAGAATATGCCAGGCACTATTCTGAAGTCAGTGGTTTTAAGCCAGGCACTATTATCCTTTCTTTGAAAAGGAAGTACATGAGCAGAGATCTGTGCGTGTTGAAGGGAAAAGCAGCTGTGCCCTCCACTGTTATTATGGGAAGGTTTTTCTTTAGAGATGGATTTTTATTTAGTTTATTCATTCATTCTTTTTTTTTTTTAGCACAGCCCAGGAGAACTGTCCTGTAATTCCTCACTGGTCACTTCCTAGAATCACTCCCATCTACTACCTGATCCTTCCAGGAATACTGAGCATAGACCCAAAGCCTGGGGTTTTTGCTGCAAGTCACCTATTTCTCAGTCCAGATTGCCTGTGACATTCTCACATGCATTTTGCAAATTTACCCTGTATGATTTCCTAGCCCAAGACCCCAAAAGAAGTGAAAGAGGAAACTAATTTCCTCCTTGGATTTCATTGTTCCCGTGAAACTTCATCTTGACTCATTTTTAAATTAGCAGTCTTATTCCTATTTCAGGAGTTTCCAAAATCCCACTTTCTGTGCCGCTTACTTTCTTCAGGGCACACAGAGATGATCGTGGAACTTAACATAGTGGCATTTGCAAAGACCACTGAATCTGTTGACTCGTATAAGGCCTGCTGATTTCCTTGCCATCAGGTCTTTCGAAGCGGATAGGCTGTCATACTAACAGGGAGGTTGGTGTGGAAGGCAAGTGTCCACCACCAACAATTACAAGGTTATCAAATCACTATTTCTTTTCTGCCACCTGAAGTTTAGGCTGAAAGAAAAGTCTATTTCCTAGTTTTTAAAATTATTTATAGCATCTGACCTTCTCACCACCCCCAACGTGTTATCGTTGATTTCTAGAACTGAATGAAATAATGGATATTCTGTCATAGGCATTTCCATAAGACTAAAATGAAGTAACCCATCTAACAAGTATTTCATTAAAGTGAATGAAGAAGGTAGACTGAGAAATTCCAGTAAACGTTTGTTATATAATTTAAACTCTTTAGAATAATGTCACAATATCTTGCATAAAAAAAAGATTGGTCCTTTGTAGAAGATGTTATTAATGAAGTCCTTGAAGCAAGTAGTAGAAAATGGCACTTTCATTACTTCAAAGGCAATTAAAAGGACCATGAAATTCAAAGCCTCCTGGTTTTTATCCCACACGTTTTCATGTCAGGATTTAAACATTTTCCTACTCAACCTTCTTCTAACAACTAGCTTTACCAAGGAAAGAATTGTTATAATGGGCCTAGATCATACTATGATTATTAACTGATAGCTATCAATTAAGCTGATGTTTAAATGGAAGAAATTCATATCAGATAAGAGGAAAATATGATTATAATTAAATGGATAAAAGGTATAATTTGCTTTGGGAGTACACTCTAAAGCATGCGATCATTTTGTTGGAATATAAACTGTCATAAGAATTCTTCCACCTATTTCCCCCTTGCTCAATGTTACTAAGCATAAATAAAATGTTCCATACATATTTCCTTCCATCTCCATATAATTGTAGGAGTGCTTAATGTAGATTATGATGTTGAGGCTATGCTACTGAGGTTTCAAAAGAAGCAGAGAAAGAAAAAACTTTGGAAATGGATCGCTCTTGTGAATGCACAGTTGTCAACGTGCTTGCTTTCCCCAGAGTTAACTTTTGGCTGCCAGGATTTGCTGTGTGTTATTATTAAAGCATTAATACAATAATCATGTGCTTGCTAAGCACTTAGGAACTTAGCAACTGTGCATATTCACTTCTTTTCTGGGTATATAAAAATTTTATAAAGCCTGTTAAATAGTAATGTTTGTAAACCTAAAGTATTATTTGTTTACCAACTAGAAATCAGATAAGCTAAAAAAAAATAAGATATACAGATTTTAATACTTAATAATTCTTAAACAAAGAAAAATAATCAATATAATCACAAAGGTAATGTTTCCTCATTTTCATACATCTTTTCACTCAGAAACCCTTAAAAACAGGAGATTTCTTTATTTAAATTTTATCTACACATGAAACACTGGAGAACTGCAGGAAAAGTTGCTGGAGGCCAGAATATACTATATGTCAAACCTACCCTACCTTTGAATTGAGACAGGGAATTCCTGTGATTGATTAGGACAGTTGGAATTGGGTTTTCTCTTGCGAGTAACAAATCATCCTAATTGATAGGCCCTATAATGAACATAGCCAGTGTCCTGCCCAGAAGCCCTGTTTTATTGTGGGTTTTTTTTCTTTTCATTCCACCCCCTTTTTTGTGCCCGATTTTGCTTCCAATGGCCTGTACCTATGACACTTCTCAGAAGACTGCTCTCAGGCTATTGGAGCTACTTTGCTTATTCACTCAGAGAACCAGAAGTGCCTCTGATTCACGTTCTTTCAAGGATAAGCCTTAGCTAACCACCTTCTAGTATACAAGCGTGAGGCCTAGAGTCCTGGCCTAGACTTGGGAAAAACCCAGAGGCATATTTTATGCTCCAGATCCCTTGGTAGTGGAATCTATCTACACCTTTGATGAGCTTTTCCATCCCTTATCCAACATGGTCAATTCACTTTCCAATTTCTCTTGGGAGCACGTCCTTGCAAATTACTTGAGCACAAATCCTTACTTGAAGTCTTCCTTCCCCTGGTGGAACCCAGGATAATCGTCACTGGTGCTGAGTTCTATGTGAAGCACATAGTGTGGAATTGATAAGTGTAACTGACTGGTTTAGTAGCCAATTGCCTTCTCTAAAAATATTATCTTTTATTTTATAAGTTAAATAAAATGCCAGAACATATTTAGCAATAAGACACATGGCAGAATCGAATTTTAGAGTAAAGTCATGTTGCATACAAAGAAAGTGAAGTCTAGTGACACTGACTTATTCCAAGCCTCTTGCTTAATGGCAAAGCCAGTACTTGAAGTCAATGCTTTTTTGATGTCATAGGCCACTTATCTATTGCCATTCCCAACTGTGGATTCCAAGCATCTTATTCAAATCATACTTTCTATTTAGAGACAAACTTTTTTTATTAGTCTTGTATAAAAAGTGTATCTCAATAGCTGAATTATTAAAGCTGAATATCATCTACATGGATATGATAAGTACAAATTAATGACTATTAAACATTATGAATCATGGAGTTATTAATTTGTGATTCCCAGAATAAACTAGAATAGAAAGAAATGTAACCCTAGAAGATAAAGATTATAGCCTGTGTTTTTCATTTACTCTGGGCACATAGTAGGTATTCAATAAATGTTTGTTGAATAAAGTATAGTGAGGTATACCAGGACAGAGGACAGAGAGGTTCTCGTGTCAATATAGAGAAAAGGTAGACATGCCTGAATTAAATTGCAGCACAGAAATTGGGTTTCCATGGGAGAAGCAAAGGGAATTGTTACTCTTACTCTCTCAGCCTTCTTGAATATAGAAGCAAGGAAGTTGGGAACCTTAAGTTTCTTCTTGGGTGGGAGGTACATTTGGAAGAAGAAGACAGTATTTCAGATATTTACTCTGTTTTGTGTGCGTGCACATATGTGTGTATGTGTATGTGTTAGTGTGTAGCCTCTAGATACCATTCTAATAAGATCTAGATAAAGGTCTGGGCTGTGCTGTTAGGTATTAAGGAAGATAGTGCTGGCCTCTCCTACGCTAGCATTTAAATGAGATGCAGAGTCTCACTCTCGGTAAGTCACCAGAAAGATGGTGAGAATGCTGGGGAGTTGGACAAGGCAGTGGTGAATTTTGAAAATAACAATTGGGACCATGGTCTAACTGGCCTTGGTCTTCACAACATGGAGACTATGTCTCCACTGTATCTTAGAGGCCCTGGATTGTGTTTTGTTAATAAACTTACCGATATTCCTCACATAAACCCAGAAGGATTTTTATTTAAAATAAACATAGATAAGATCTTAAACAAACACCCCATGAGTTTAGCATATAAATTTAGAAAGTACTTTATAGTAATTCAAAGAATTTGTTAATCAGGTTTATACAGGCTTAGATATGGAAATCTTATCTCCAGAAAAGATCATCTAAAGCGTATCTTTTAATGTAGGATAACCTGAGGAAAACTCTACTCTAATAAAGAGTGAGAGAGATAAATATTTACACAGATGAGTGAATTGTTAATGATTAAATAGGTAGACGCTTTAAAGGAAATTCCAGAAATGTCAGCTTTATTTTTTTTTCTTTTAATGCTCTAAAGCTCAGCGTCTAAGAAGATAAAATGTACTGTAGATATCACTCAAAAATTTTCCCTGTAGTTCTGCTTCTATACTAAAAGAAAAAAAAAAAGTCAATAGGAATTAGAGAAGTTTTCCAAGAATTGCTTTGTTAAATTACTCATTATATTCCAGGTGCCCTTTTACCTTATTTCAACCATATTTAATTTAATCTTTAAAAGTACCTCCTATATAATATCTTATATATGAAAAATACAATTGTACCACATGGCAAAATAACTTTCACAAGATAGTAAGTAATAATGTGTTAAAATTCATGTTCATCAAGTCCAATGCTAACAAATTGCAAAAATTAATAATAAAAGAACTAAAAAAAAAAAAAAAAACACTTTTTTTTCCCTAAAGTTATCATTAGTTGGAAGAGAATAAAATATAACTTTTGCATTTTTTCTATACTTAGGGGTGAAGGTGATGCCTTGAAAACTAAGTCATATATAATTATTCCAGCTGAAAGGGCCTCCTGGTTTGTCCTAGGATTAACCAGAAGTGATGTTAAGTGTTCTTAGGCTAACGGATGTACATGTGGGTGCAAGATGTTTAGCAGCCTGGGGCAAGGCCTGGTTCATGAAGCAGTTTCTGTAAATCAAAAAAATGTGCCCTGGAAAGTTGATTGAAGTGAAACTCTGTATATGAACTCTATTTTCCCATTAAATCATATTGGAAAACAGGAGTTGCGTTCAGTTAATCAACAAATATTTATTGAGTGTTTATTCAAAGTACAATTTTTATTAGGTTTTACAAAATGGAGACTAAGGTAGAATTCATAAGACTAACAGCCTGAAGAAAAGAGCTGGCTTTATTTAGTGAAAAAGAAATAATTTCTGCCTTTTTTATTTGTATTTCTTCTTTCTAATTCTACAGATACTGAAATGTTCTTGTCATCTCCCTTCTTTGTCTACACCTAAAGTCATTTAGATTTAGCACCAACCAAATCCTGTTCACTGCCAAAGGCAAAGTATGAGTAAGTCAAGATGCTGCCCTGCTTTTACTTACTTAGCACTTACTATGGACTAGGAAATGGCATAGGCTTAAGATGTATTCATTGATCAAATCCTAAAGCCATCCCTGCCAGTGGGAGCTTTCATTACTCATCTATCTACTAGTAACCCCATGCAGGAATCATGGGGCAGTAGTTCGCCACTAGCTCCCTGCCACCCTCCAGTAGCTCTCCGCATGCTGCCCTGCCCTCCTGTAGCTCTCTGCTGCCCACTTGTAGCTTGCTGCCCCACCCTCCTGCTGATCCGTGATCTGGTTGTTATGTGGTCACTTATTATGCTTCATGGCATAATGACCATTTGCATATTACATCTTTCTTATATAGGATGAGGAAACTATAAGATGCTATGTCATTATTATGTTCACACTCTGAAGGAACAGGGATATTCTCAATGAGACAAGAGGCAATGAAGATAGGTGGGGTAAAGATAGAGGTACATTTTTAGTCAATGAAATAGGTAGGGTAAAGATAGAGGTACATTTTTAGATGGAATAAAGATCAATTGAAAGAAGGATCTTTATCTTTATAAAACAGAAGGTAATAGGGGGAGAAGGTGGTGAAAGGAACTAAAAATAGAGCTAATGTTATTATGGATTGGCTGGCTAATATTAGGCACTTTACATATATCTTTTACTTACTGCTTACCATAGCCCTTTCAAGAAGGTAATATTTCTCTCATTTACAAAAAGAGGAAGCATCTGACAATTTGAGAAATTACATTGCTTACCAAAAAGCCCCACAGTCTACAAACTTAACACTGTTTACTACCAAATCTTGATTCTTTCTCCTGTGCATATTACTTCCCAATTCTCAAGTTGATCAGAATGAGCTTAGAAAATTAAGATGACCAGGATATGTTTGGAATAGCCACTGTGGGAAATTAAACTCATAGCCAGACAAGAGTAGCGAAAAATTGACCAGCAAGTCTGAGAACCAAACTGAGTGTTTGAGATCACAAAGTGTGATGTTAAAATGGAGTCAGTATGGATGTCTAATCAATTTCCCATAGCAAGGCAGGCAGTACGGCATGAAGACTGGAACTGCTAGAGATAGGGAGGTAAACAGCACTTATAACACAGGTATATACAAATACTTAGAATACAAGGCAGACAATTATATATGCTGCATGCCATGAGAAGGGAGAGAATATACATTGCTTCATTTACTCTAAATGCAAAATTTCATATTAAACATTTCAGAACTGGGATGTATCTTAAAATGGGTGACACCTTTTTTTTTTTTTTTTTACCAATGACCAGGTAGCTATCAAGACTTGGTTGTGATTGTACATTCTTGAACTTGGCCATTTTGTTCCTCTTACCTTCACTTAAGTTGGGTTGTATTCACTGTGGATACTACAGATATTGGTTTGTATATGCCATTTAAAGGGTCTTCTAAAAAAGTACTCTTCGATTTTGCATTTAAAAATTTATCATTCACATGGAGGCATGGAAATAGTTCTAGGAGGCATATATGACATGTTAATCAAGTAAATATTTATATTAAAGAATTATAAGGCAAGTTCATATTTTTTATGAAGCAGCAACTAAAATGCTTTATATGACCTACACCCAAAAAGTAGATACAGCTAGTTACGTTTTGTTAATTGAAGTTATCTGAAAAAGGATTGCCTAGCATAAACCAAGCAGTTCTGATAAAAGTAAGAGAAATTGCTTCCCTAATTCCTAGGTATGGATATATTCTAGTTACCTATTGCTATGTAACAAATTTCTCCCCAAACTAAATGGCTTTTTTATTATTGCTCATAGTCTCTGTAGGACAGGAGTTGGGGAGGCCTTGCCTGGGTGGTTCTGGCTCAGGGTTTCCCATGAAGTTGCAGTCAGGAGACTAGAGCTGGCACAGCAAAGGGCTGAAGGGAGGTGGGGCCGGCATTTTTCTCTCTTCACATAGTCTCAGAGACTCTTCCTGTGTCTCTCACATGGGGTACTTTGGGTTTTGAAATGTCTTGGTAGCTCCAGAGCTGTTGGGCTGTTTACATGACAGCTAAAAGCTTCATGAGCAAGTATTTCAGCGAACAAGATGAAAACTGAATTACCTTTTACAACCAAGCTTCAGAAATTACACAGCATCACTTCTGCTGTGTTGTTGGTTACAATCAAGTCAGAAGTCCACCCAGATTTAAGGGGAAGAGAATTGACTTCATCTCTTGCTTGGGGAGCATCAAGTTCCTGGAAGAGCATACGGTCTGGGAGAAATTGTTGCAGCTGTATTTGGACAATACAGTCTGCCACAAGATGAAAGAAATGTCAAAGCAGCATTACTGATTCATTCATTGTGCGGGCCTTAGCATTAAAGCATTGAACTTCCACTGAACTTCCTGTTGATTTTGAACAGAAGCCATCTAACTTCTAGCAACATGTGATTTAATGGAGGGTAAGGGGGAATGAAACTACAAAGTTATGGTAATTAAGCCCTGGTGCTCTGGCAATAAGTTGTCAGTGCTTAAAGGTGTTAAAGAGGTCAAGATCATGATCACTAGTTATGTGTCTTTTGCGTCTAAATGATCCTAGAAGAGCTCCTGCAGTAATTTAAAATAAGAATTCTAAGTGATAAGAGAGCACTGTATCATACTTTAACTGGCCACATTTTCTTTGATAGAACATGAAATAGTAGTGTCTTGTGATCTGTGGCATCTTTGGCTTTGATGAAGGACAGTCGGACCATGAAAGAAACAAGTCAGCAGAAATTTCCTCTTCTCAGTATAGTCAGAAGACCCAGAGAAGTGATACAAGAAATTATAAAACTTTAAAAGCCAAAGAGTACATTTGAAACACATATACCCCATCCCATCCACCCAGGCTTTGCCTTATTATTCTATAAGTAATTTGATTCAAATCAGTCTTTCCACTTTCCCTTGTGAAATTCCTGCTAATCCTTCACACCGCCTCACAGGTCCTGTCCACTCTATGTTGAGAACATTTTAGATCAGTTGCCACTGGAGGACAGATAGGGTGGGCTGGTAGGGTAGAGCCTAGTTTATCTGTTTTACCGATTGAGATTTCTTATAAGGTGAAATCCCAATGGGGTTGATGAATGGGTTCACAATTTAAAATATAAAAAATAATAAAAGGATAATATGCAAATAGACCAAACCACAGAACAACTAAACAATCAAAAACTATTCACTATGTTGTACACTGACCACCAGGGGGCGTGTGTGGAACATGATGGGTGTTGACAGCAGGAGGCAGAGCATGGAACATGGCAGGTGTCAGCCGTGGGGGGATGGTGGAGCAGAAGAGTGGGGGTACCAGACCAAGGTGAGGCACGGATCACTGTCATTGGAGTGAGCCGCTGGTGGTTACTGGAAATTCTTTGCTCCCACATGCCTCAGTTCCTCCCGGCGTTTGCACCTGCTGCGGTGCTGCTGATCACATCCACTGATGGTTGCCTGGCGCTGGCACAGATTGCTCACCACTGTCAGCGAGTGGCAGTGGGGCTGGCACCATCAGTGTGTGAGAGCAGGGCTGCTGGCAGACAGAGGACCAGGGGAGGGGCCAGGCAGGAGCATGGAGGTTGGGCCTAGCTACACCTCCGTGTCCACTGCAGCCTCACAGCCCACAGTTCCTTTCAAGGTGCACAAATCTGTGCACTGGGCCCCTAGTATACCATATTACTCAATCTTAAAGTATAGCATTAGTTAACTATCTTACATTTGTTGAATTGATTCCTTCTTATGAGCATCTACTAGGTGTTAGGTATGTAGGAGATATTGGCTATCCATAATACACCTTACTTCATGGAATTCTAATTGAGTTGAAATGGATATATCTCTTTGGGGCAAATATCTAACAGTAGAATTGCTGGATTGTCTGGTAATTGTAGGTTCACTTTTATTAAAGTAGTTGTACCACTTTATACCATTAGTCTTTTTCATCATGGTTTTCATTTATACTCCCTTGATAACTAATGATATTGAATATCTTTCCATTTGTTTATTGGCCGTTTCTGTCTCCTATTGTGAAATGTTTGTTCAATCTTTTGTCATATTAGTTGGAGTTTTTGTCTTCTCCTTGAGCTGAAAGGGTTTTTTAAACTTAAGTTTTGTATATGGATCTTTTGATAGATATATGATGTGAATATTTTCTTCCATTTAATGGTTTCCTTGGTCATGTTCTTAATGGTGTCTTTCAAAGAGCAAAGTTTTAAATTTTGATTAAGTCTAACATGTCAAAGTTTTCTTTTATAGATCATACTTATTATGTCTTGGTATATTTGCTTATACCAAGGCTGCAATGATTTTGTCTGATGTTTTCTTCAAGAGCTCTTCTAGTTTAGCTTTCACATATGATATGATACATTTCTAGTTAAATATTTTAATATAATGTGAGACAAATGATAGGGTTTATTTTTTAAATTTTTTCCTTTTGGATTTCAGGTCTTAGTTCTTCCTATTACTGTGCCCCTATCTCTTATACCCTCTAACCTCTTATGACTTGTTTTGGTATTCTAGGAAAACATATTATCAAACTCATTGAAAGATACTATGAAAAAGAACCTGAGAGACAAATATTTTTAAATGCCCATGGATTTAAGGCATCTATTTTGGAAATACAGAAGCCTGATTGTGCTGACTTTAATGGTCTTATATTTTTCAGATGGCCACATAATAGGACCTCTGAGAGGTGACATGCTAGTTCCTGTACTATATTATTATGAGTTTATTTTATGACATGTAGTTGGTTAAACCCTAGGCCATCTTTTTGCTATTGGTAATTCTCATATTGTGCCTAGCATAATGCCAGTCACTTAAAAAAGACTTGTATCCCAGCTGGTGTGTCTCAATGGTTGAGCATCGACCCATGAACCAGTAGGTCATGGTTCAATTCCTTCTCAGGACACATGCCAGGGTTGTGGGTTTAATCTCTAATGGAGGTCATGCAGGAGGCAGCTGATCCATGATTCTCTAACATTATTGATGTTTCTGTCTCTCTCTTCCTCTCCCTTCCTCTCTCTGAAATAAATAAAAAATTATATATACAATTTTAAAAGTATTTGGTAAATTAAATATGTTCTGGTGGTTGGCAGCAAATGAAAATGACAGACATACTATATTCTAGAGCAATGGACTTGCTTTCTTGCTGTTGGATATTTTTGATAATATACTCTCCAGTGGGTTTATATTAAATTATATATTATTTATATTACTTGTTTACATATGTAAATACATTAATTTTTAAAATATAGAACATTAAAATATAGAAATTGCAAAGAATGAAATAAATTTAAATAAAATGTACTATTTTTATCTTGCATTCAAATTATACTATTATTTGACTTGGAGACATAACATAGTATTCACAATTTTTAAATTGGATTCTGAAAGTAAGCTCTAGTGTGTGATGGTTATAATAATGAAATTTCATACATTGTCCTGCTGAATGATCAATAGGGGAGACTATGTTTGCTGATAACTAGACTATTATATTTAGAACCCATATCAATTAATAAAATTTTTTAGTAAAGGTATAATGACTTATTGACAGTAAAACTGCCCTTAAAAAGTGTAAAACACTACATAATTAGTTTTGACCAACCTTTATTTTACGATTTAAAAATATGCATTTCTGAGTTGCTTTACTCAAAAACTCCAAAAAGAAAAAGAAGAGGTTGCTCTGCATTTCCTATGAAAACATTTGGATAACCCCCCATGCATCTGTAAAACTCATATTTATAATCACTCATATTCAGCATGTGCCTTCTAAATATGCCAGTGAAAAATAAAATGATTACTTTTCCTCAAATGTTCAGCAGACACTCTAAATTAGCCAGCTGGTCTCTTGTCAGGGATGAAAATATATGGTCTTTTTATGAAAAGTGAGAGTAAACACGTCCACAGCACCAGCATGTGAAATTCAAGTGAAAATTCCATTGGTGCAATGACTTACAATTAGAGAAGATCAAAAGTGTGTAAGGAAAGAGAACCTATAAGAACAGAGCTCCTTGTGCCTTGCAGTGGCTCACAGAGAATAATTCTTCCAAAGGAAGTGGCAAAGCAGTAATCTCAAGGTCTACATGTTAAGTTTTTTGGTTATTTTTATTATTGAAAATTCAGAAGTTATTTGAAAACATGGCCTCTTAGAACAATCCAATGTGCCAAGTCTTTTTGCAAAAATTGTGTTATTAAGTCATGATTCATTATGTGATTGTGATCAGCATACAGTATTAGAAATTCATTTCTCTTGATGATATAATTCTTTCCATGCAGTTCCTTTTATACAATGGAATAGTTCTCACCCCTATTTTTATTTCTTTTTTCTCCTTTGCTCTATTTTGTTCAATTTTGTTCCTCTCTTTTATTGCCTGCTCTGTTTTAAATTACCTTATACTTTTTCTCGGCCTATCTTTTGTAATCTGACTTGTGTCACCAGGACTATAGAATGTATGATAGGGACAAAATGCCATAATAAATAAAACCATCTTTATTTTCACTGAGACTCTGGACTTAGATCCTCTCACAGATTATGAAATAGTAACAGATGAGTGCCAGGATGATGGAGTTGGGGGTGGCTTTAGAGATCTCCTATCCCAATCCCCTTTGTTTAAAGATGAGAAACTGAAAACCAGAGAAGCCAACATAACAACAGAGTGACAACCCAGACATCTTAACTCTCAGACTAGTGCTTTACCACCTGCCAAAACTTCCTTTGTGATTAAGTCCAACTGAATTGTTCAATTGGCAGTCATCAGCTTGATGGCTAAACCATTTGTGACAGTTGTCTCTTTTCTTGGGAATTCATTCAACCATTATTATATGGTATTGATTGAGCACCTATCCTATGCCAAGACTATTGAGGATACAACAGAAAACAAAGAAAACAGAACCCTGCCTTCATAGTCATTCTAGTGGAGGGAGGATGATAAACAGCACAAGTGAGCAAAACATGGTGAAAGGATAAGTGTTTTGAAGAAAAACAGTCAGGAAAAAGAAATTGGAAATAAAGTTACATTTTGGTGTGGAAGGGAAAGAGGTGGGCAAAATCTTGAGTACTACATCCAGGAAAAGTATCACAGAAAATGGGACATTAGAGTAAAAAGCTCAAGTGGTAGAGAGCTATGTAATCCATTTGCTTCATGACTGGAAAATCTTGACTTTTTCTATCTGAAAAAAAGTCAAGATTTCCATACATCTCTCCTTTATCCTATCTAATAAAAGAGTAATATGCAAATTGACCATACCTCTGATCAAGCCATGCCCACAGCCACACCCATCAACCAATCAGGAGGAAATTATGCAAATAAACCCCAACCAAGATGGCTGCGACCACTGAGAGCAGGAGAGAGACTTGGGTTTCCCCAACAATGGAGGAAGCCAAGCGTTCAGCCTGCCATTGCCAGCCTAGGCCTCCACTCAATGCTACAAAGTTTCAGTTATAGAAGACATATCCCAACAGAAAAGGCAGCAGCCAAGAGCTGGAGAGAGCAGAGGTTAGGGTTGCCCAGGCATTGGAGGAAGCCAAGCTTTTGCAGCCCTGGCTGGCCTAGGCCTCCCTTCTAGGCTACAAAGTTTCAATTATTTAAGGTAAATGTCCCAACAGAAATGGCTGCTGCCACGGAGTGAGCAGAAGGCTTGGCTCCACTCCAGGCTACAAAGTTTCAATTGTAGAACATAAATTAATCCTAGATCCCAGGGCCTCTGCTTGGGTCACTGGGGGCATAGCCAGCCTGCAAACCACCACAGGCCCTTCACCCAGGCTGCCCCATGCCCCAAGGGAACCCCCACCCTGATCTGGGACTCTCTTCAGGGCAAACCAGCTGGCCCCCACACATGCACCAGGCCTCTATCCTATCTACTAAAAGAGTAATTTGCAGATTGACCATCACTCCAACACACAAGAGGGCTGCCCCCATGTGGTCAAAGATCCTGCCCCCATGTGGACACAAGATGGCCACCACAAGATGACCAGCAGGGAAGGGTCATTAGTAGGTTCCAGGCCTGCAAGGGAGGGCAGTTGTGGGCAATCAGGCCAGCAGAGGGGGGCATTTGGGAGGGACCAAGCCTGCAAGGGAGGGCAGTTGTGGATGATCAAGCCTGCAGGGGTGGGCAGTTAGGGGTGACCAGGCCAGCAGAGGAGGGAAGTTGGGGGCAAACAGGCTTGCAGGGGAGCAGTTAGACATCTATTAGGCTGACAAGGTAGTGGTTAGGGGGTGATCAGGCTTGCAGGCAGAAGCGGTTAGGAGCAATCAGAGAGGCAGGCAAGTGAGCAGTTTGGAGCCAGCAGCCCCGAATCCTGAAAAGGATGTCCCACTGCCTGTTTAGGCCCGATCCTACCAGCAGTCAGACATCCCTCAAGGGTGCAGGCTTGACTGAGGGACATCCCCCGCCTCCTGTGCACAAATTTCATGCACTGAGCCTCTAGTCCTATCTAATAAAAGATTAACATGCAAATATGACTGTACCTTGACTCCTGATTGACTAAGCTACCAGCCAATCATGAGCTGGGGGCACGACCAGCAGGACAGGAGGTGAGGCTGGCAAGGCATGCGGGGGCATGGCCATGGAGCAGCGTGCTTCTCTTCAGGCCGGGGCTCCACGGAGGGGCGGGCCTGGGCGGGTGCCTTGGGCCCGGAGGAGGCAGCTGTGGCAGCCACGCAGCGTTCATGCACTCCCCAGGTGGGGGTCCTGCGGAGGGGCAGGATGGCTGTGGGAGGCTTGCCTGGGGCTGCAGGGCACACTGTCTGCGAGGTGTGCTGTTGGAGAGGTGCCTGCCTGCTGGATTGGCATGGGACCCCCAGTTCTGGATGCATTTCTCTCCTCCTTCAGTCTCCATGACCTCATGCCGTTGTCAGTGGCAGTGCGTGTGAGTCCAATAAGGTCACCCTTTCCCCAAGCACCACACACACTCTGTGGCTCCCTGCCTCCTCAAGCCAGGATCAGACCCGGGAGCTTTCCAATCAGTTGCTCCGGCTTCTGGAGATGCTGAGGAAGCCGTGCCCTCAGCGGGGCTGCAGCATCTCCAGTTTCTCAGCTAACACCCTCTCCCCAGGAGGCTGGGGAGAACATATTTGGCAAAGTTCTTTAAGCCACAGCAGTCAGAGTAGTGGGACTCAGCCAGGCAGGCACATAGAGGGGCTGGGGCCCTTTCCAGCCCTGGGGTTAGGCAGCATGCCCTGTGGTCCTGGGTGCCTGTGGCTGCCTGTGGCTACAGTCAGCCTGAGTGAAGCTGGCCCAGGTCCTGGGTGCCTATAGCTGGCCAGAGGGAGGGAAGCTTGGGTCCCAGGTGTGGGGCAAGGCAGAGGCAGTTAGGAGCAATCAGGTTAACAGGGGAGCACTTAGGGGCGATCAGGCAGGTAGACACATCCCTGAAGGGGTCCCTGATAGGAGCAGGTGCAGGCTGGGCTGAGGGAACCCCCTCCATGCATGAATTTTGTGCACTGGGCCACTAGTATTATATAAGAAGACAACTCAACCAAATGAACATCATGATGTTTGGGTCTTTTACCCAAAATATTTGCAGCAATCACAAGTATTTCTTTTATGTTGCACATCTAGATGTATGTGATTATAATAACTATAAGTCTGTCCATTAAAATGTAAATGGACTTAGCTGGCATTTGAAAGCTGGGCAAGAAAAACTGGATTTATGTCTACTGGGCCAGGGACTCCTTTTCTGCCCATTATTAAGGCTTAATCTATAGGACTCTGATTATTCACAGCTTGAGGCACCCTATTACTTGTAAACACTTTACCCTGAGACCTGGAAAGCAGAGATCAAGAGAAAGTCATTTGTTTGCTCGAAAATGAAGCAGTTTTCTGAAAATTATCATACCATTGAACATCTTTTGGGGAAAAAATTCTCAATGAGTTCAGGAGGTTTAACCGTGAGCTAACTTCTATTGTTAAGTAGAGGAGAACAGCATTGTGATTGTTAATTTTCTCTTGTTTTGGCTGATGTTAAAAGAAGAAAGGATTCTTTGATTTAAAATTTTTAAAGAACGTATCTATCTATCTATCTATATATATATATATATATATATATATATCTCATAGATGAAAATAAATATGAGACTTAAAAACACTTTATGTATGGATGCATAAACTACATATCTACATATAACTATACATTCCCCTTAGAATTTTTTGAATTCATTTATACTTTTTAGTTACAAAAAACCCTGTAATTCAGAGGGAAAATATCTTAATAAAATACCCATATTCATTTATTCACCTGTAAATATTTATTCAGTGTACATTATAGGCACATTATGGGCACATTCTAAACCTGTACATGAATGATTCCAACAGTTTTACTCATTATAACAGAAAATTGCAAGGCACCCAAATGTCCATGAACAGATTGATGGTTAAATAAATTTAGTACAACCATATCATGAAATGCTTCTTAAAAATTAAAGGCAACAAATTATTGATGCAAACAATAACATGGGTGACTCTCCAGAGAATTATGCCAAGTGAAAAAAGTCAATCCTAAGAGTTTGCATACTATATGACTCTATTTATATAACATTATTTAAATGACAAATTTATAGAAATGAAGAAGATATTAGTGGTTTTCAGTAGTTAAGGTGGGGTGGGTGTGGGGGTAGTAGGTGTGGCTAATAAAGGGTAACCTGAGGGATCCTTGTGGTGATAGGAATGTTTTTTATCCTGCCTGGATCAGTGTCAATATGCAGGTGATGATATTGTTCTACATTTGGTTTTACACATGTTTCCATTGGGGGAAATGAATAGAAAACATGAGTTTAAAATGTCAAGGATTTTTTTTATTACTTCTGACAACTGCTTATGAATCAATAATTATCTGCTGGGGAAAAATTAACTTAAAAAATTCCACTAACCTCTCAAAATATAGTTACCTGTTGTTGCATTGGCCATTTAGAATTTCAATATAGTAAAGGAAAATTCTGCAGAAGACTGAAGGATTTTAAAGTCAGTAATTGTGTTCCTTAAGAGGAAATTGGTAAATTCACCAAAGAGACTTGCTAATGACTTCAGATTTATTCATATTATTGATTGGCTTATTAGTAAGCCACAGAAATAACAGAAAATCAAAATGAATGGGTCTCAATTTGCTTTCTTTTTATTCTATAGTTGTAGTCTTTTTAAATCAAATTAAAGAGAAATTGTGAGTGATCCTGAGCTTTTGGCTATTAAAGGGAATGACCTATTTCTTTGTATAAGAATTGTCTAGTTAAAATGTATGTCTCTTTTATAAAATTCAAGTTGAAGGTCTGTATTAACTAAATGTATTATTCCTTCACTCATTTTTCCACCCAGCAAACATTTAGTGAGTACCGATTATGTGCCAGGCAATGCTCTAGATACTGGGTTTCCAGAAGTGAACAGAGCAAAGACCATGCTTTTCTGGCACACTCACATGCCCCTTAAGAAAGATAATGCAATAGATAATTCTCTACTTGGGTACCATTCAAGAAAAAAAAATGGGTCTTTCTAAATTATGTTTTAATAATGAAAATAAACCTAGAAAAATGGAATACTCAATGCTGTGGAGACTATTTAGTAACAATAGTTATTTTGGAATCTCCTTGACACAGGTGACTGAAAGCATCTTCTGTTTCCTTCTAATGGATTCCCCACTCCCATGTCTCACTTTACATTGCATTTCAGTATGTAAACTGCCTGGAAGTGAGCTCTTTTCTAGCCTGTCTGCTCACAGGCATGCCTCCTAACTTACTCCATAAACTCTTTGTTTGCATCACCCTGGGAGTAGATGCAAAGCAATGATGGGTTCTTGGGAACAGAAGGAAGAGCTTACTTCTGTACAATTTCTCCTTGTTTCTTAAGAAAGTAACTTACTATTCTGTCCTCTTCCTTCCTTCATATGTATGACATTCCAGAATCAAGCTTCTTATGATTCTGTTTGACTTTTACCATGTGTTATGATTCAAGCATAAGTCCCTTTTTTTTTACATTCTAAATATAAATTAGTTTAGATTTTAGATTGATTCTTCTCCTATTATGGTAGAAGATTGCTCAAGCTATTTCAGACTTCATTTCTACTCATGACCTGCTGGGGGGAATCTGATCTCAATAGGGTCATTAATTGGAGCCTAAAGGAAACACAACAGAAAAAGTGGGGGGAAAACAAAGTGGGACCCCATCATCTCGGCTATCGTTATAGGCTTCCATTATGGATGGGAATGTTAGCTGTCTTTTTTTCCAGGAATATCTGGCTTTACATTTTTACTAAATGCCAACCTGAGGATGCTATATTCATTAAAACTGCTTAAGTGATTTCTGCAACCTAGAATTGGATAAGATGTCTGATTATGAACAAGAATTTGCTGCTAAGTGTTGTGAAAGGGGTAAGGAGATGCAAGTGAGTCACCGAGACCCACTGGCAGGGCAAAATAAAGAACAGTTGATAGATCTGTGTGCGGCAAAAAAATTAGAAGTTTTTCCCTAGACTTGTGGTACAGATTTAACAAAATGTTTTTCTTCATTTGTAACACAAGTACTTCAGTTGTTTTAAGTCATTAATACTTACCTTACAATATAGAATCAAGAACAGGGATGTCCATGTGCATCTGTTAGGGCTATGAATTGGTTCATGCCTAGTCATACTTCAACCAGGATGCCCTCTGAATGCACAAAGGCACCACCAAACTCCCCTTCTAGTAAGAGGCAGATGGGGCAGGGAGAAGCAGCGCATCTTCCCTGGATTTTCCCCTCCAGCCAGGCATCTCTTGCTAGGTTCTATCCTTAACCCCAGTACTAATTCTCTAGGTCTTTTCTGAACTACTTTTGAATTAAATTTAAGCAACTATTTGCTCCATTAATCCATGCAGCCCGTTAGCACACTGTGTGCATTTACTGTACGGTATTTCAAATGAAGTGAAACTTCAAAGCCATTTGATAGGTATGGGAAAATGGGGGCCTGATATAGCCAGAAGGAAGTAATAATCTCCCAAGGATTTCAGCAGAGAGCTAAACTTAGCTGCAGACTTCGCTTTTCATTTAACTTTCAGTGTATACCTACATGGAGCACCTTGGGACCCTGCCCTGTATTGCAGATAAAGCCTTAGGAATGAGGAGGAGAGTGGATCTGTACCTGGTCAGAATGAATATTTTCCATCAACTTAAATTCTCTTTCCCTGCCCAAGTTACCAAGGAAACGGAGTTCTTAGTGTTTTGCTTGCAAATGTATATTCTTTACCTTGAAGCAAAGTCTGCTGAGCAAGGATGTGTTGGTGTCTGGAGCTGGAGGAAAGGGGCAGGCTTGAAGAACAAACCTTGTGGTCCCAGAAGTTGATGAAGTGACGTGGGTCTGGCTTTATGGTATCATCTAGGGCCGGAGGGAGCAAGATGGTTTATTTCCCTCTTTCTGGAAGTGGGATACACAAAAAGATGGATGTACTTCTCTACTTTGAAGTAGACTGGACAGAACAAGGTCTATGTTAGAAGTGTATCAGTGTGGATAAGGTTGCTGTAAACTACCTCTGGTTCTAATCACTTACACCACACAAATTGTACACATACCACACACATATACACCTGATCTTCAGTAGGGTAGCCCAGGGTTTTTTCCCATTTGGAAAACATATTCTCTGATGGCAAGAGCATTTTAAAAACATGCCCTCTGCCTCTACAATGTGGTCTAGATGGCAGCTAGGCAAAACATCCAAATCTAAATGAAGAAAAAACGTTTCATTTCAAACTCTCTATCTACAATCAGATTCTCTCTTGTGTAGAAGTCAGTCTCTTGACCATAGTCAGTAACTTCTTTTCTCATTTCTGGTGCAATATTTTCTGTTTGTTATTATTTGTTTTTGTTAATCCTCACCCAAAGATATTTTTCCCTTGATTTTTTTAGAGAAAATGGAAAGGAGGGGGAGAGACAGAGGAAGCAAAACAATGATGTGTGAGAGACATACATCAATTGGTTGCGAACAGCATGCACCTCAACTAGGGCCTGGAATTGAGCCTGCAACTGAGGTACATGCCCTTGACTGGAAATGAACCCAGAACCCTTCAGACCATGGGCCAATACTCTATCGACTGAGCCAAACCAGCTAGGGCTCTGGTACAATATTAATTCAACAAGAATTTGTTATACCAGCACCTCCCTGGAAAGAACTTGCAATCCTTTGGGTAAAAGCATCTCAGAAACAATTAAAATTAACTACAGAAAACAATATTAGATAATGAAAGGGGTGGGAGGGTGGGGGAAGGTTCCAGTAGGTGTCCAGGGGGCTGAAACACAGGGGTATAATTGGCAGGGATAATCAGGATAAGCCACAAGGTCTCCCTATAAATGCCAAACAGATGTAAATAGATGTGCCTGTCTTTGAGATCTAACTTGGGGTCATTTTCAGTGCAGCCTCCATTCCCCCTGAGTCACCTAGTTGTTTACTTCTGTTTTTAAACCTGAAAACCATATTCCTTTTTCATCACAGTTTTGCTGGCAACAACAAACACAATGAGAATGCTTGGTTTTCACCAAATACTCTGAGTAAGAAGTTGCTCTTGGTTGCCTGTTCACTTGACCATCCTTTAGGTGGGGGTGTGCATTGTATTGTAATTGCTCGTGGAGATAGCCTTCCCATTTTCAGATTTGTGTGTAGCCTTAGATTGCTGATGTTGTAATGGCACGGTTTTTCTTTTCATATAGGAAATGAGTTAGAAGCAGATAAAAAGGAAGCATTTGATTGCCCTCAATCAGACTCTGGCTTTCGCTTGTCATTAAATCAGAGGCTTATTTGAAATCCGTTATTGACAGTAACCCATTCTTAGCCTGCTTATGTGATTCTCGAGTCAGCGTGTAATTTCATGTTTTATTTGTTCTCCATGCACTGCTTCTGAGATGTGCTCATTGTTATGCACCATTTCTGGGGAGTCTTACCTTGGAGCGTGCTTAGAAAGCTGGCAGAAAACAGAATTCAGTCTGTGGGTTAGCCATGTGGAAATGACAGTGTAAAAAATTAAATTGAATTTATCAGCCTGGGTTTTCATTTCTTGCTGAAGATAGTAACTACAATTTGAAATGGCATCATTTTAACATTTTTTAGTTTTTTTACATAGGAGGTATATAATGCACAGAGCCAGTGAAATGATTAAATCTTTTTTAATTTCCATCAAAATTCTCTTTGGACTAAAAAAAAAAAAAGTGACTACCTCAGGCTGAAAAGTGAACTGAAATCTACTTGTAAAACTAGCTTGGAGGTGTGGGTGTTCCACTTCTCTGACAGTGGTTGGTGGTTCTACATGAATATACACATACATATGTCATATATGTATGTATATATATATATCTATTATGAATGTACTGTATGCATTTTTACATTGATCTATTTTTGTATACCTTGTCCTCTGTGACAATTAAATCTCTATAAGTAATAGTCATGTCATACATTATTCTAAGTAAACAAATGTGTACATTAAGATCATTTATTACCCACATGTCACCTCTAACCTTTGTGTAAAATGTCTTTTACATTAGCATAAGTATTAAGAAGATGCCATGTCTGCTATATATAGGCTGCCTTCAGCTAATCAGTTTTTCATGCATTTAAATAGGAATATTAGAATGATGTTAATTACTTTAGTTTTCCATGAATGATCCATCAAGACATTGCCTTTCACTGGATGGTATTGCTCAGGGTTGGTAGGACAGAGTTAAATTGTAAGGTGGGTTGGAATATCTTCAGTGTTTTATTAGTGACTTTTAAAAAGACTTACTCGTAAGCCTGCTATGTTTTCTAAGTATAAATGCGCACGTTGCTTTAGGAAGGCTAGAATAATCTGAAGCACATGGAGACTAAGTGAAATTGTAATGAATTGTAGAAGGAGAACTGTTTATTGAATGCATGGGAGACAAAAGACTTCCAGGCAGACAGTATTAACACACACACGCACGCACGCACGCACGCACGCACGCACTGGATGAATGTAGAAAAAATTCTTAAATATGTTTTGAAAAAGTGCCTTTTATCAAAATGACATCTTTTTTTTCCCCATTGCACAAATATATATCTGCAGTTTCACAAATTATTTTTCATGTGTAAACTCAAACTTCATAGCTTTTAATTTTTAAAAACTTGCAAATTTGTGCAAAATATATATCCTAAAGCTGCTTTACTCTGCTGGAGTTAGATGTCACTGGTGAACATGTATATTGAACCGCCTGGTAGTTCTGTTTTAGCCAGGTTCCCCTCTTTATTTGCACTGCAGTGTTTATTTGCATCAGGATGTTGAAATAATTACATGTTTTGCTTCATTGTTTTCTAAAAATTAAGAGAAAATGATTTGTATGATACTGTGAAAAAAGTCTTTTAAACCTACACTCTAGAAAAGGGCAGAATTTTCAGCACAACTGAAAGTAGCAAATCTTTAGTTCAATGAGATCATTGTCAAACCCAAGGAAGACAAGTATGTATTCAATGAGAAAAAAATGACAAAAATAAAGCAGGATATCTTCATATTTTTAAAAACCTTCTACAAAATTATGTGCTTGTGCATGTTTGTATTAACATTTAGAAAAACATCTGTGTATTCTTGCAAATGCATAGAATTGATAGACTTGTAGATTGATAGCCATAGTTACATCTGGGGTTGAGAATGGAATTTATGAAAAGAAGGTAAAGAGAGACTTGTAATTTTATTTCAGTGTCTCTTGTATTTTTTGAATCATATGTTGATATAGTGCATGGGCAATTTAAAAAACAGCAACAGGTAAATGACCAAAAAAAGAACATGTATAAAAAGCTTGAAATATACTGGCAAAGTTTCCATCTAAAAGATGATTTTTAAAGATGTTAGAATACTTTTAATAGCTCAGAATATAGAAGGTCCTTCAAACACTCAATTCTACCTTTGAGATGTTAATCCTGCTTACATCTTCTTGAGAAAGCTTCATGTTGTAAAGTATATGATTGTCTAACTTTGCTGTACTCCTTAAACCAATAAATTGTAATTTTAAAAGTTTATTTTAATATTTGTAAAAAGGAAGCTTTCTGCGCAAAACACATGACTACCTACACATTGTAAAATTTGATCCTCCTTACCACCTAATGATGTCCGGTGGGCAAATGTAATGATTTCCTCAATATCAGTCAGGTGATGATACTGAGGTTCAAGAAAGTTTCTAATAAATACACCCTAGTTCATATAGCTGCAGGTTGTAAACCTGAACATGAACTCATGAGCACATCATTGAGTACAGATCCAATGTGCTGCACTGGTCTCTATGGACTTAATGAGATCCCCCCCCCCCCCCCGCAAATTCCTATGTTAAGTTCTATCTGCCCCTCCCCTCCTGCCATGTGACCATATTGGAGATAAAATCTTTAAAGAAGTGATTAAAATTAAATGGAGTCATACTGGTGGAGCCTGAACCAGTATACCTGGTATCCTCATAAAAAGAAAAGACACCAGAAACATCTCTCTCTCTCTCTCTCTCTCTCTCTCTCTCTCTCTCTCTCTCTAATGGTAAGTCAGGAAGAAAATTCTCACAAAGAACCAAATCAGCTGATCTTGGATTTCTCAGCCTCTAGAACTATGAGAAACTGAATTTCTATTGTTTAAGCTAGACAGAATATGGTTTGTGTTTTTGTTTTTTTTTTTTTTTGTTTTTTTTTTTTGCAAATGGCACTGACCAAATTATAGGTGGAAAGGCACTTATTTTTCTTTTTTTTAATTTTTATTTTTTAATATATTTTTTGCAGTATAACTTATACTTAGTAGTAGTACATATGTTTTCCTTTTCCCCCCATTTTCCTCCCCCCAGCCTCCCTTACCCCCCAGCATATGTCCCCACCCGCCCCCCCCCCCCCCGCCCGTGTCTGTCTTTCATTCATTGGTTATGCTCATATGCATGCATACAAGTCCTTCAGTATTTTTCTTGAAGGTTCCTGAAGGTCAAAAAGGTCAAAGACATTCCACCATCCTTTTTCACCCTACCTAGGAACATTTTACCAGCCACTAGTATTTACTATCTGCAGAGAGTGCCTGAAGCATGTTGGTGTACAGAGAAAATAATGCTGGGTGAAAAGGAGAGAATGGCACAAGCTTGTTAACCAATCTCAGAAAAATACTTTGCCACACAATTCCCAGATGCCTCTATAAAGGAAACCATGGAGCTTGTTGTTCACAGCAACCTAAGAAAGACATGATCTTTCGATTCAGACAGCACCAATACACTTTACATAGTACCCTCAGCTTCTGACACATGCTAGGTACCCAATAAAATGTTAAGTCACTGTTCCTTCCCTTTTCTTTCATACTTCATTCATATATTTTTGCCTCATTTCTTCTCATATCTTGCTTCTATTCCTGCTCTTTTACAGAAAGTTCTTTTTCTTTTCTAAGTATGTTGTACAGAGTTTAGAATCTGTAGACAAAGTGTTACACTTTATATTTCTATAATGGTTTGGAACTTAATAAAGTGGTTCTATATACATTAACCTTATTTTTCCTTCTAAAAATGTGTCATTAACCATCAGTCCTCATGGTTAACTTTTCCTTTGATCCTCCAGTTGCCCCTATGTCACTGAAATTTAGAGTATTAACTCTTAGAGAATCCAAACATAATGTCGACATAAAACTCAAGAGATTATGTTTTATGTGCTCACATGTTTCATGCCATCAGCATATTATAACACTTTTTTTTAAAGTTTAAGTAGATATTGGCTTTTGTTGCCCATATCAAGATTTATTGGTTCAAAAGTTATTGATCATGGGCAAATCTTGGCCATTATTATGCCTTGAGGACAAATAAATCTTTATCAGCTGAACATGAATCAATATAATTATGCTCCACTTATGCACATCTTTTTTCCTAACCATATTGAGTTTTAACCAAATCATGAAATATGAGAGAAACTACTGAGGGAGGCAGTTGTGAAGAATTATGCCAAGAGCATTTGTGCCAATACGAGATAAAGCCAAGCCTCAGTAGCTCTTGCTGACAGAACTGAGGAAGTCCTGGCAAAATGTAGGAGTTATTCTGACATTCCTCTTAGCGATATTTTTTTTCTGATATATCTCCATGGTCAAGGAAAACAAAACAAAAAATAAACAAATGAGACAAACTAAAAATTTTTTGCACAACAAAGGAAATCATTAACAAAATGAAAAGACAAACTATTGAATGGGAAAAGATACATGCTAATGATATATCCCATAAAAGGTTAATATTCAAAATTTATAAAAAATTTATACAACTCAACACATACAAAAACACAAACAATTCAATTAAAAAATGGGTAGGGAGCCTGAATGGACACATCGCCAAAGAGGACATACTGATGGCCAATAGACATTTGAAAAGATGCTCAACATCACTAATCATTAAAGAAGTTCACATTAAAACCACAATGAGCTATCACTTCACACATGTCAGTATTGCTATCATTAATAAATCAACAAGCAACAAGTGTTGGCAAGGATGTGGAGAAAAGAGAACCATCACCACTGTTAGTGGGAATGCAAATGGGTGTAGCCACTATGGAAAACATAGTATGGTGGTTCCTCAAAAAATTAAAATAGAACTATCTTATGACCCAGAAATTCCACTTCTGGCTATGTATCCAATGAAATCTAATTTGAAATCATATATATACCGTTATACTTATTGTAGAATTACTTTCCATAACCAAAATATGAAAGCAATCCAGGGCCCATCAATAGATGAGTGGATAAAAAGGCTATAGTATTTGGCCATAAATATTACTCAGCCATAAAAAAAATTAAATCTTGCCATTTGTAATAACATGGATGGACCTAGAGGGTGTTATACTAAGTGAAATAAGTCAGACAGAGAAAGACAAATACCATATGATTTCACTTATACGTAGAATCTAAAGAACAAACAAACAAAATAAAAACACACAAAACAGAAACAGACTCATAGGTGCAGAGAACAAACTGATAGTTGCCAGATGCAAGAGATATTGATGGGGTGGGTGAAAAAGGTGAAGGAATTATCAAGTACAAATTAGTAGTTACAAAATAATCCCAGGGGTGTAAAGTACAGCAGAGGGAATATAGTCAGTAATATTGTAACAACTATGTATGGTGCCAGGTGGGTACTTGAATTATTAGGAGTGGGAGAGAATCACTTTTTAAATAATTATATAATTGTGTAATCACTATGCTGTACATCTGAAATAGATATGATACTGAATGTAAAAAATGTAGAAATTATTTTTTTAAGGTAATGACTTAGATATACAAAAATATCATAGGATAGAACAAAAGACTTATACTATACCTATACTAGAATAGAAAAGTGGATTTATTTTGAGAATCCCAAACGCACTAGTAGCTGCTAGAGGTCTAGAAAGGGAAGACAGAAAGTTGCATAAACCGAAGGACTCTGAATTTATTTTAAACCTTTCTCAGTGATTCTAATGTGCAGCCTTCAAATATTGGCTTACTCCTTTATTAGATGCAAAGGTATCAATATTTCTTTCCATTTGCATAGTCTAGTTTCATGTATTTTTGTTTAAAGCAACCATGTGACCACTGGTGACACTGAAACCTCAAATTCTTCATTATATGACCTTTGGTTCTTGTTTGTGATCTACTGTAGATTTACTCTAAATACAATTTTTTTCCTGTTAAGTTTCAGCTTGTTTTTGGTCTTGTGTCTAAATCACCGAATCCTTTTTATTTTGATTCTGTTGTATTTGTTCATTAATCCTGCCCATCTTTACTTCATTTGTACCCTTGACCAGCTTCCTTCTCTATCTCTATCCCAGGCACTGAAATTGGACCAGAGACATAGTCTTATCATACCCCCAAATCTATATACTCTTTTACAAAAATGTTAACACCAGATGAAGCCTCCTTCCAGCTTCTCTCTGCATCCTATACACATGTTCTTATGTTAGGCCTAATAAGATGGAATGCTGAATTAAACTATACATATATATATTGAATAAGATTCAAGGTGATTTCTACTTAGTACCAAGCTGCCTGTCACAACACAGGCACAGCATTAATTATGTGGGAGTGTGATTAATATCCAGCCTACAACTCTGAAATCAGAGGCAGGTAATCTATTTTCTTTTCTGACCCCACAGTCCAATTTAAGCTGACCCTGTTTTTAGTGCTTTTGTATTTTCAGTTGATCCCACAGAAAATTTAAAAACTCATCTCGGCTTGTTGTGATAGTATTGGAGAGTGGAAGAGCTACATGTGCAAATCCATCCTAATCGTTTTCTTACTCATGTTCTAGGTAGATGTATCTAAGCAAATTGAAGCTGATCATAGTTGCTGTGATAATTTTTCAGGGTGTAATGCTCAGTTCTAGGAATTTAGAAAAGAAAAATAGGTCTAGGAAGGAAAAAGGAAGAATTATAATATATGCTTCTTTAATTTTTTAATGAAAATATTCTTTCTATGATATTTAGAAATCAAAGCAAAACATCTCTTGGATGGTAGTCATCCCAGGAATGTAGCTCTTGGCAACAGATGACTGATTACCTAAAGTACACAAAATGCTGGGTAATGCTATAATGAGGCCCAAGCATCCCTCACCTGTCATTTGCCCTGTGGCTGCATGAAATGGTTCATCAAATCAGAGAGCAGCCACAGGGGGTTGTGTAAACAGTTCCAGGCAGTTTAGGAGGGGGGCTTTACCCTGGAGTGGCTGGCACCATCAGGATAAAATCTGCAGTCAAGTTTACAGTCATATGTAACAATTCATCCTTTACTCCCCTCACCTTGTGCATTGCTTTATGGTCTATGAACACTTTTATACTCAAGTCAAATAATTCTCTGAAGAACTTTATAAGTCTTCACCTCACATTTGCAGAGAACATTGAGGTTCAGAGAGGGCTGGTGACTTGCCTCGGGACCCCAGCTTCTTATCAGTGTGGGGGTTGACCTTACAAGTAACTGACTTAATTTACATCTCTCTCTTCCCTAAAACATAGCTGGCTACTTTTAGATGTAAAGTTTTTCTCTATTTATTCTCCAAATATTTCTATATAGCTCAAAAGCCAATATGACGTTCGGCATCCTTGTCTAGCTTTATGATGATGGTGGCTAGAATCTGATGTTCTCTTAGACCTGCCTAATCTTTTTACCTAATTTCAGGTCTCTGCGAAGGAACTTTTATTGTGAGCATTCCACACACAGTGGACATTTGATATGTACTTCTTTGTGATGGCAATATAAAATCCTCGAGGGAGCTATTATTTATAAACATTTTTCTAAACTCCCTCTAGTCATTTAGTGGTGTGTTTACCTATTTGCCAATTTTAATGAGCCCATAATAGTCCATTGCTATGCTTAGAAATGGATGTTAGTCAAGTGGTATGGTAAGAAGACTCTCCCAAACCAGAGATTATATTTGAAGTGTATTGTCAATTTGTATGACTTTTGTCTGCCCTTTCAGGTGTGATAGAGGGAGGATAACCCAAAGGACACCTGATGCTCCAAGGAGCATGGCTGGTGTGCAAAAGTGAGCACTGATTTATGAGTCAGAAGGCCTGGTGTCCAGGTGTAGCTTTGCTAATATAGTATTATGGGATTCTGATGAGGTCATTCATTCAGTCTCTAAGTTTCCATTCTTCAATCTGAAAAAGAAAAATTAATGTTACTATGTGAAAGCAGCCCATGAAGTGCTATAGAAATTTAAGATAAAATTGCCATAGTTCACAAAGTGTATTAAAAACCATAATGTTTTTCCTTTGCAAGTGCCAAATCAATGTCTTAGAATATTCACTATATAGCTCTAGCCAGTTTTGCTCATTGGATAGAGCATCAGCTCTTGGACTTAAGGTCTTGGATTCAATTCTGGTCAAGCTTATGTACCTTGCCACCAATCAATGTGTCTCTCTCACATCAATGTTTCTCTCTGTGTGTCTCTCCCCCTCCTTTCCACTCTCTCTAAAAATCAATCAAAAAATATCCTTGGGTGAGTATTAAAATTTGTTTTAAATATGCACCAGGTAAACTTATTTTATTCTAGATTCATATAATTCTCTTTGATTGCTATTATAAATCTCAAACAGGAAAAATAGAGAGATATGACACTTTCCATAACATTTACACATCTTAGGTAGACATATGCTAAGGGCTTATTTTTCTTTATTTGACTCTACCTGACTCCTTTTCTCACTACCTTGATTGTGTTTATGAGTCACAGGTAAGCACAGCCCATGGGATAATTTCGTTTCAGCATAAAGTCAAGTGTCCACAGTGCAGTGCCCAGAAATTTGTTCAACAGTCCAGGGCTTCCTTTGCCATTGCTCATGTTCAAGATGTTGAGTTTATATTTCCTCCTCAAAATTCAGACATGGTTAAATAAAAATAATCATTTAAATAGGTCTTTGAAACATGTCTCCCTTTTAAAGAGTGAACAAGTACTGTCAAAACACTTTAGCACAGGGCAGGAATCATTGCTGAGAAAAAGCTGCACACATCACCGGAAGCCAGTACTTGGATAGGGGACAGGAACAAACCAACAATGATGGACCATGATAAGATCATGTCACCACTGCTTTATAAACAAAAGCTCTTCAACAAAATCAATGTCAGCAAAAGGTTCACTTATTCTTGCTTTACTGAGCATGAAATGGGATTGAAAGATGGTATTAAATGGATTATTAAACTGAAGAAATGATGTCTTGTGATCTTTCACACTGAAGCCCCCACTTGAGACAGGCATTGCCTCAGTGCAAAGCTCTCCAAAGACTCAGTCATTTCTATGGAGCCTGAGCCTCTTAAACCTTAGACTGAAAGTTTTATTTCCTGTTTTTATGCTAGAGCTGTGATCCTTTAGAGGATTACTATTGCTCTTCTGTTGTTTATTCCTATGTCAACTTGCAGAGAAGGAATGTTTGAGAGAATACATAAATTTCAAACCAGGCAATTCTTGATTTTTTTATGTACCAGGAAGAGAAAACGAATTTCTTTTAAAATATATAAATCAGTCCTAGCCAGTTTGGCTTAGTGGTTAGAGCATTAGCCTGTAGACTAAAGGATCCTGGGTTTGATTCCAATCAAGAGCTTGATCTCCAGTAGGTCAGTGATTCTCTCTCATCATTAATGTTTCAATCTCTCTCTCCCTCTTATCTTCTTCTCTGAAATCAATAAAAATATATTATAGATAGATAGATAGATAGATAGATAGACCATCTTTTTAAATTTCTAGCATTTCCCCCTCTAATTATTTATAAAATTTCTGCAGGTTCCAGATTAAATATACTCAGTGTATTTAAAATCATGCATTCTTAATTTCAGCTTTTCAAAACAAGTTACATAACCAAGTCTCATTCATTAAATATCCAAAGAACTACACAATAATCAAATTACCATTATTTCCTTTCTTATATAAATGAAAATTGACATGCTTATATAATTAAGACCTAGCAACAGAATATTAGTGGCAAATATATACTTTACTGTTTCCGAAAGTGATAATTATTTTAATGTGATTATTCCAGTAACCAAATAACGTCAACTCCAAATATGGTTTTTCAGTCTTCAAAAGGACTCTGTTTTGGCAGAATCATGAGTGATCATAGACTATACTTTTGAGTAGACTCTCCCTCTGAGAAGACCTAGAAACACTGGACATTTTAGAAAGCTTTACACAGCTGCCTGACAAAATAGAAATAGAAAAGCTTCAGATGCTCATATGAGATAGTAATAATATTAAAAATTTAGACTCTAAAAGCTACTGCACTTCACATAGTCACTAACATGATCAGGCAGGAATGACAGCCAGAGTGACAGTAGTATTGAAGCCGCTAGGCAGAAAGTGGTGAGAACACCATGAGCATTATGGGTCAGAACAGAGGAAGGAGTTCTTGCAAGGAGTGTGCAGAATTCTAGGGATCCCTTTTGACTCCTGATAATGAAGCTCAATGTCATACTAGAAGTCTCTGGATCTGTACTGCAAACTGAACTGTTGTCTATTGTGTATGCCTTGACTTTCCAGAAATACTGTAAGGCCTTCTATCATAAGTTTTTTTGTACTGTACTTACTCTACATGACTAAGATATTTGTTATGAGTTCAACTGTGATCTCCTTCCTCGCAAATTTATATGTTGAAGTCCTAAATGTGTCCTTTTATGGAGATAGGATCTTTACAGAAGTAGTCAAGCTAAATGGAGCTCATTAGGATGGACCCCAATCTGATATGACTAGTGTCCTTTATACATAGGGGAAGTTTGGACACCATCACACACACACACACACACACACACACACACACACACACACACATATGCCAACACACATGGAGAATGCCATGTGAGTAGGAAGGCAGCCCTCTATAACCCAAAAGACCTGAAACATAGCCTTCCCTCACATCCCTCAGAAGGAATCCACCCTGCCAATACCTGTTAAAACACACACACACAATATCCTATCTAATAAAAGAGTAACATGCAAATGTGACCATACCTTGTCTCCTGATTGGCTATGCTACCAGCCAATCAGGAGTAGAGGGCGTGACTGGGGGCATGGCCATGGCTTGCCTGGAAGCCAGTGAATACTTCCCTTCATGAACGCTTCACTTCATCCCAGTGCAGGAGGGAACAAAGCGCTTCATGCCAGCGCCAGCTGGGAATGCTTCACTTCACACTGGCGGGGGTGGGGAACGAAGCAGGGACCACACCTCTGCACAGGATGTTTTCTGGGGCCTAGCAAGCGATCAGGAGAGGCTCAGCCTTTGAGGTGTCTGTGGTGCGGGCAGGGCTGGGCCAGAACACCACCATACTTTCAAAGAAAGTTGTTTCCCACTTAAATATCCTCTGATGAGTATCTTTAAGACAGAAGTAAATATTCAGCCATTGTCACACCTTGAAAAGTTAAGGTAATTCCTTAATATCACCTAATATCCACTGTTTATTCAAATGTCTTTGTTTCAAAGATGCTTTTTACTGTTGGTTTGCCCCCTCCGGAGGCTACCCAAGGTTTTATTTCAGCCCTGATGTTGGGCTGCTTTCCCCGACCATAAGTTCCCAATGCACTTCCAGCCAGAGTTAAAGGGGGCTTCTTCTGTTTTTAAGGCATCGCCATATCCAGTGCCTGCCAGGCCTCTGTGAAAGCATTACTCCTTAGGTCCAGGGTTCTGGGAGCTGAAGCAGAGGCTGTGAGGCCCAGCTCACCCAGGATGCTGGCTCCCATCACCCCCTCCAATTATCATGGCCCAGCCTTCCTTATGCATACCTGCTCATGGAGAGTGTGAGGTGGTAATAATGGCAGCTGGATGGGAGGCCGGCAGGGCGTATGGCCGCAGCACCAGGGGAGGGAGGCCTACTCCCTCCCCCAATCCAGAGGGGCTTGACAGGGGACCACAGGCCATGCCCCCCACCCGGCATGGCTTGACAGGGAACCTCAAGGTGTGCTTCCCGCCTTGGTGCTGGGCTAGGGTACCTCAGGCTGCTCCCCCTGCCCCAGCTCCAGGCTGGGGGACCTCAGGCTGTGCCTCCCACCTAGTGTGGCTTGACAGGGGACTATAGGCCACACTCCCAACCCGGCAGGGCTTGACAGGTGACCTCAAGGTGAACTTCCCATCCTGTTGCTGGGTTAGGGGACCTCAGACTGTTCTCTCTACCCACCAGGGCTTGACAGGGGACCTCAGGCTGTGCCCCCACCTGGCAGGGCTTGACAGGGGACCTCAAGCCACACCCCCACCCTGGCACCAGGCTAGGGGACCTCAGACCATACCTTCTGCCCCAGCACCAGGCCAGGGGTCCTGAGGCTGTGCCCCTCCTGCCTGGCTGGGTTTGACAGGGGACCTGAGCCTGTGCCCCTGTGCCAGTGAGGATTGACGAGGGACCTGGGGCTGCGCTTCTCTCCCGGTGCTGGGCTGGGGGACTTGAGGCTATGCTCCTCTGCCTGGTGGGGCTTTACGAGGGACCTCAGGCCATGCCCCCTACCCAGTGGGGCTTGACAGGGGATCTCAGGTCATGTCTTCCACCTGGTGGGACTTGATGGGGGACCTCAGGCCAAGCCCCCCATCCTGGTGCTGGGCCAGGGGACCTGAGGACACACCCTGCCCTGAGTGGCTTGACAAGAGTGGGACTGGCGGGGTCTGGATCTACCCCAATGTGGGGGGTGGGGGTGAGGCTGGGTCTGGGTCTCACGTGATTTTGAGGCACATGTGAGTGAGTGGGGATTTGACTCTGGGCCCCATGGTGTGCCTCAGACTCTGACAGGAGAAAGGTTTTCATACACATTTTACTAATTTTCTTTAGTCTCTGATACTTCTATTACAAAGAAAGAACAAATAGTAATATTAAAATATTTCCTCTAATTAATACCCTTTTAATGTGCATGAATTTCGTGCACCAGGCCACTAGTGTGTGTCTATATATATATATATATACGGTGACACTTATTAAAGACTAGGGGCTTGAGGCACAAAATTTGTGCACTGGGGGTGGGCGATCCCTCAGCCCAACCTGCCCCCTCACACATGCTGGGAGCCCTCTGGCTGAGGCTTTAGGCTTTGGGCACCCAGCCATCACCCTGCAACGGGGCAGATGGCTGGCTCCATCCCACCCCTGCCCCCACACACCTCCAGCCAAGGCCTTAGCCCCAGCCAGCTCACCCCCAGCTAGAACAAGCCTTCGCCATGCCCCCCATAGCCCAGGCTGCCTCGGCCACACCCCCAGTGACCCGGGATGCCTCGGCTACACCTCCTTAGGCCTCCCCAGTCCCTGGCTGCCTCAGCCATGCACCTCAGCAGCCAGGGCTCCTGATTGGCTGGTGGGTGTGGCTTGTGGGCATGGCTTGTGGGTGTGGCAAAGGTACGGTCAAATTTGCATATTATTCTTTTATTAGATAGGATAATAAGGCATACTTCATTTACAACCATTGTGATAGATATAGGTACCACTGCAATAAGATTTTACAATGAAGAGAGCTTTGGCTCAACTACAAATACAGCATGGGCAAAAACTGTATAGCTAAGTAGCAGGGAGGGGCAGGAAGGACAGTGGATGAAAAATTACAGAGAGAACATCAGGGGAAAGGAGGCTTCTGGCTAAACTTACCTGGAAGGACTCTTGCTGAACAGTCCAGGGTCATCTGGCATCACCTAAGGGATGGTAGAGGATGAGGAACCTGGTCAGATATGGAAGGTAGAGGGTTTTGGTTAAACTGATTTACCCAAACTCTTACTAAAACTAGGTTGTAAAAGGAAGTGCACAGATGTGCCCAAGAGAAGGTTTAGGAGCCTGACTAAAGTTTGGTCAAGCAAAGAATCTTTGCCATACCTTGATCTGAGGCTTCTATCCTCCAGAATTATAAGACTACACACTTACATTATTTGAGCCATACAATTTGAGGGACTTTGCTGTAGGAACCACAGAAAATACAGCACTTTTATGTGGGGTGCTTCTTAAGAGCAGGGATTTCATTTGTATCTGCAAGGCCTGACTGCCCACCACATGCCTTACTTAGATTCAGCTTGCATTTAGATCTTGTGTGGGTGTATTTTTTTTATTTGATCACTATTTTTAACTGTAGAACAATTAGAGAATGAACCCATGGAAACATCTGAGGTCATAGTTTGCAGAGTTAAATTATTGCACAATCGTGAAAATTCTTTCCAGGAGTGAGATTATGGCTATGCTATATGCCATAAGCAATCTGGACCCCAGCACCATCAACTAAAGTTCCATCAACTGGCCTCAGCTTCATGCCAGCATCAAAACATCCTGATTGCTATCTTTCACTTGTTCTACCATTTAGGTGATTAAACCCAATTTACAGAGGAGGAAGTGTTTCCTTTGGATCCAATTAATAGGACTTGCATTGACCCTGTATGTGACATTGCCCATGTCTGAATACTATATAAATTGGAGTCATTTAAAAAAAATTTTTTCAAACCCTTACCTGAGAATGTGCTTTAAAAAAAAAAATATATATATATATATATATATATATATATATATATATATATAGAGAGAGAGAGAGAGAGAGAGAGAGAGAGAGGTGAGAGAGAAACCTTGATCGGTTGCCTCCTATGTGTGCCTGATCAGGAATCAAACTTACTTTAGTGCAACAGATGCTGCTCCAACCAACTGAGCCACACCAGCCAGGGCCAGAGTCATTTTTGTTTAATCTGCTTCTCTTGAGAGGAGGTGAGGACCTGGGTACACATTTGATATATTACTAATTATATTCTGATAATTTATTAAAAAGAGGAAGAATAATTTGGGAAACATTGGCAACCTGCATGAATAGAATTGATGATGGAGGAAAAACCATATTATGAATGGCCTTGGAAGTAGAATATATTTGAATGGGATTAAAGATATTTCTCAGCAGTGAGGGTGACAGTTCACAATGTGATTTTCTTGGCTATTCAGCTATGTGAATGTGATGAAATCCCTCTAACTGTACTCCACTGCTAACCTTAGAATTTACAGTTTAAATGCCCATAATCTGTAAGGTTATCATTAAAAACTAACTTGAAGGGAAAAAATCAAGAACAATAATGTCAGAAGACAAGCAAAGTTCTATATTAAATTTGAGAAATTATTCAAGGTTTGGCACTTTCTGACAAGCATTTTCAGATTCTTTCTCCCTATATACGTATCTATAAATTATATATATATATATATATATATATATATATATATATATATATATTCTTGTTTGAGGAAAACTCTAAAAAGTTTAGCAATGTTTTTAAGGTAGAATGTATCATTGACCTGTTCTCATATGTAATATGTGTATATTTCATATAACAAAACCTTAAAAGATGTTAAATCTATAAAAGTAAACATAGATCAGGATATGAGAGATCTAGTCCCTTTAGTTATTTATCGCTGATTAATACAACCCCAAAACTATGTGGTTAAAACAATATTATCTCATATGGTCCTGGGGTTGAGTGGGTTTTGCTAGGGGCCTCTCATGCAGTTACATTCAGACAGTACCAAGGACTATAGTCACCTCAAAGGACTTCTCATTCACATGTCTAGCAATTGATACTGGCTGCCTGCTGGTCTCTGACCTGAGGCTTTCAACCAAACACATGCAGGTGCCCTCTGCTTCCTCTTAGCACAGCAGCTGGGTTCCCAGACCAAGCATCTCAGGAGACACCAGGTTAAAGCTCTTTCTTCTATAACCTTGCCTTAGAAGTGACATCAGTTACTGTCTAGTCTCATGCTGTCCCAAATTTAAAGGGAACACAAACCCCACTTCTTGATGGGAGGCATGTAGCTTTCAAATTGTAAGGAGAACATGTAGGGTGAAAGACCTTGTTGTGATCATCTTGAAAGATATTATCTGCTGCAGTTCTCATTCCTTCCACATGCAAAACATACTTATCCCCTCCCCTCAAGAACTCAACCCACTGTGGCACCAGGTCTAGGAATCACCATCCAAATCATGTCTACATGTAGATATGTTTGAGGGTAGTATTCCTTGCATGCAGGGCCTTAAGTACCATTCATCGCTAAAGCGCTCTGCCCTCTCTCTTCTCCATACACTCATCCTATTGTGGAGAAACAGGCCAAGATCATCTCTATGCTGACATTCAAAATGGTAAAAAAAACTTGAGACACAGAGCAGTCACTGGTTCATAGCTTTTCTGAAATCCAGTTGAGTATATTTTTGCCAGTTCTTGGTTGAGGGTTCAGTCCTACTGCCCTGTTTGTCTGCCCTATGCTTCTTGGTGCTTCCTCTATCTTTATTTTTAGTTCTGCTCTCTAAGTCATGCATTCTATGGTGAGTTTATGGCTGAATAGCTTTTTATTCTACTTCCTGTCTATAACACATTGGGTGTCCAAAAGCCTCTCTGTCCTTTTTGGTGAAGTTGGTGGTGCTTCTGCTGGAAAAAAAAAAATTCTTAAAACTCTGGAATTTTGTGTATTCATTGACAACCCATTCATTAGAAAAGGCTGTACTATCTATAAATCTCTTTGATATAAGCCCTTCTCCATTTTGGTGGGTCCCCTATGGGACCATATTCTTAACATGTTTAAGGATACTCTGTCTTTTTGCCTTAGATCTTTTTAAGGTCGTAAGAAAGCATTTTATAGTCACACCATTGGCTGTATCCTTACACCACTCTTTCCTGAAACTTATTACCACTCTCTACCCTGGATTTGATCTCTTGGATGTCATATGTTAATTTTGGAATTGTTATCTGGAAAGGTGAATGACGAAGATTATTTATTATTTTAAACTAAGAAAATCCTGGCTCTCTTAAAATAACAGTTCTTTCTTTAGCCTAGTTCTTTTCTTTCAAATTTTTAACATAAGCCACAAGAGGAAGCCAGGTGGCCATTTTAGTTTTTTGCCTGGGAATCTTACTTCTTCTAACAGTTGGTGCTGGCTGGCTGCTAGAACCTCAGCCGAGGCTGTTGGCTGGAACAGCTACATGGGCTGGGGCTTCCTCACAGTGTAGCAGCTGGGTTCCTAGGGCAGGTACTCCAAGAGAGGCCAGGTGGAAGCTGTATCAACTTTCATAACCTAGTCTCAGAAGTTGTGTGTGTCTCTTCCTCTGTAGGCACAGCACAGTGAGATTCAGGGGCTGGGAACACAGATCCAACTCAGTGAGAAGAGCAGCAATGTCACCTTGTAAGGAAAGCATGTGGGATAGAAAATCTGGTTGCAGCTGTCTTGGAAAATTGAATTTGCCACATTGGGGATATCAAAACACACACACACACACACACACACACACACACACACACACACACACGCACACACACACGCTCACACACACACACACACACCAGCTATAAAAATTCTTAAGTTCAGACTACCAATTCACTCTAAGAAGTTATGACTACCTATAATCACTTAGAAATTTATTAATGGAGTTCAAAATCAAATTAATATTTTTCTTGATTTTACCCTATAGTACCAAGCTCTTGATTAAATGGTTTATGTTCAAATATCAGAATTAGCAGAACGAAATGGATGAACTAAATAAATTTATTTTCCTTTTTTCATTTTAAGGTCTGAAAAGTATATTGTATTGTATAAATTGAAGGAAACCTGATCATGTAGGTGGTTTAGAAGGCAGGCAGTGAAGAAGTTTTCTTAACACAATTGTACTCACCTCTGATGAACCCAACCCATATTGAAGAAAACACTCTTTTATTTAAATCCTGTTGCAAGTCCTTGATATCAAATCTCAATAATAATATAAGTCAATATGTGTGCTTTAAGTGTTTATAATTTTAAAATATTAAAATTTATTCGAAGCCTAGTCTAGTAGATCAGTCATAAGAGAGAAAATCCCTGTGGTGGACACCTGCTCTGTGAGTTATCATACATGTCCAAAGGCTCCCTAACTTTAGAAGGCAAGGGAATATTCAGAGTATTCTGCATTAATTCTCCCATACATAAAGACTACAATCATCATGATTATTCTACTTCTGTCAATATCTTTTGAAGAAAAGCACTCCCTTGAAATAAGTTCCAAGGCTAAAACTGTATTAATTCCCACCAACATTTCTTAAATCTTGATTCTGCCCTAGGCACTTAAATCTTCATCTCCATTTTTCACCCCCACCCAAGCTGCAAGGGACACAAAAGTCAGAGAGTCCTGACCTCAGAGAATTTACAGTCTAGAGAAGGATGCAGGTATAATAAGGAAGAAAGGGGAAGATGAAAACAGTATATATAACTATTAAGTAAAATAGCATTGGCTGTGGAATCAAAAAATCCCTGTTTTAGCAAAAGCTTGGCATTAAGTAATATGTAATTTTAGGCAAGCCACTAAACCCCCTTTACTCTTATGTTGCTTTATTTAATAAATACTAACTTCCTTCCTCACAGTGATTATAGTATCTTTCTCATATATATTTTTTGTTAAAAATAAATGAGTTGGGTCATTTAAAATGCTTACTATAGCTCCTGGTACATAGTAAGCACTCAATAAATCTTCACTTCATTATGATCTAGTAGTGGTGTTGGTAGAGGATGTGAGAATGCTTTGTAAACTGTGGAGTCTAATATCAACATAATGTATTTTTATTCATAAAGACAGAATACATAGTATCCTATTGAAACCTATAATTCTTCCAGCTCCTCAAACACTACCTTTTCTTCCAGCTCCTCAAACACTATCTATTTCTGGAGACTCTGTGGGTTTCCCTGCTCCACCCCACCCCCATTTTCCTCACCATTCAGAGCCCAGTTCAAACACCATCTCAACTATAAATTAGCCCAACCCCATGAGGTCAAATATGCAGCCCCATCCCATATTCCCTTCATACTTCATCCATACCACGATTCTAGGGTGCTTCTGTCTTATCTCTGTCTGTATCCCCAGTGCCTAGAATAATACCTAGTGTGTGATGGATGCTGATTGCATCCAGTATTAGCGCAGTAGGAGTAATAATGAGAATCAAAGGAGGATATGAGACAAACATTATAAACAGAATCCTGACCTTGAACCAGATTGCATTTGCAGCTTTGGCTTTTCCAGACTTGCTGTTTGACATTGGGCACTTGACCTTTAATCTGTCTTGCTGAGCTGTGGCTTTCTCACCTGCAAAATAGCTCACAACGCCAAAAATAATTGCAATGTGCTACCAAGTTTTCATAAATCATTAGTAGGATATCATTTTCTCTATTTACAGGTGAGGAAACCCACATTTTGAGAGCTTAAGCACTGGCTTTAGAATCACGTAGCTTATATGAGCTACAGCCAGGTCTGTCCACCTGAATATTTCAAGTTCATAGCTTCAGTACTACACAGTGGCTTATTAGGAGAGATATCTTGATTCTTTCATGCTCTGAATTCTAGAACATTCTGATACATTTCCTCTGCTCTCCCTTCTAGCCTCTGCTTGTCACAGGAAAGACTTTCTAAATCTACTCCATCCCTTTATTTAATTTTATTCAAACCTAGAATATTAACTCAGTAGAAGTCAAGGCCATTATCCCAGCTTTTAATTTTCTCCCCAAAATGCAGTTGCCAGGGCTAATGGGGTACTCAGAGGTGAATTATTATAGTTTAAACAGCTTTCGAGTAGACAAAAGTCAGAGAAGACCATGCAAAAACCACAACCCCCATACTTTTCTCTTTCTTTTTCTTTTGGACTCTTGCCCCAAGGAAATCTTTTAGGCAGTAAGCAGCTTTATGGTGAACAATTTAAAACAAATTCTAGATATTTTTGTTACAAAATAAACTAGACCATGATTTTTAAACCTTGGCACTATTGACATGGGTGGGGGGAGCTGGAAAATGCTCTGTTGTGGGGCTGTCCTGTACACTGTAGGATGTTTGGCACCATCCCTGGTCTCTCCCTACTAGATATACATTGCACCAGCACTCACAGTCCAGAATGCCTCCAGACATTACCAAATGCCCATGGGTGAAATCCGCACCCCCAACCTCCATTGAGAACCTTTGAATTAGATGCCTGGTTTTGGTGCACTAAATTTTACTCATTACATTTCAGAGTACAGTTCTGGATCAAAGACATTTTTACCTAATAAAGTCAGAAAATATGACATCAATTGGAGAAGACTAGTCTCCCTAGGGAATCACTCCTCGGTCCCACAAGCTCACCCCCAACTGGTGTGACACCTCCAGGGCTTTGTCAGGACTGTGATACATGATCATTCAAAAACCAGAGCAGCAAAGCAATGTTATCATTATGTTACCCCAAAATGTCCCTGAAATTCAAGGCCCCATGTTTATCAAGATGTATTCCCCTGTCACTATGACTACCTGTGTTGCCTTGGACTACAAAGAAAAGACAAAATGATTGAGTGGAATTTTTTTTCTGTTCATGTATTGTACCTGAGTTCTGTCTTAGTCTGCTTCCTAAATAGAATAATCAATGCCATTATCTCTTCCTCCCTCATCTAAATCACATCAGGACGCTGCAATAGATCAATAGTTACAACAAAGAAGGCCGAGGCTTTCATTCCAGGGGGACTCATTACTCTGCCGCCGAGGATCTGGGTATGGATCCCACGAAAGGTTATCTACTCTTCTGTAAGAGTTAACAACAGCTGTCAGTTATGAATACTGAGCCACCACCGCACTGTAACCGGCCGTGTGTATGCAGAGAACATGTCCAGAACCAAACCAGCCCACAGCCTTCTTTCCTCCTTCCTTGACTTCCTCTTTCTCTTCTTGTTATTTAGAATTGACTTCCTTAGCAACATCAAATGTTTGGAACTTCATTGAGATTCTAAACCAGTACAGACTGCACATAAGCAAGCTCACATCTGCTGCAGTATTACAAAAACTAATTAAAATAAATTCAGGTCTTAAATTAGTCCTTTCTGTCACATTTATTGCCTAAGCCACTGGGTGATAAAATATATAATTTGGTTAAGCTGAAGAGAAAAGTGACTTTATGCTTATACTTCCTGACCAACTCCCCAAAAGAGGGTAAAATATGAGATTGGTTATGCACCCACTTACCAATGTTTCCAATGGCGGTGTTTCCCTGATGGCTCTTCTTAGCCATGGGGACATCCTATGTGATCATTGGCCTGTCTGCAGTGTGAACTAAGACAAGATCATGGGCGAATCATTGAGAAAGTCTTTTTTGTGGAAAGCTGGTCACTACTGTCTGCAGGTCCTCTTGCCAGTTAAGATTCTGAATTGACCATTGTTTAGACCTAAGACCATGCAAAGGGACCTTTTGTTAGAAATTATCTGTAAGTCAGGGAAGACCAAAATTTTGTTTATTTGTTCCCAGTTGTTCAAATCCTTTAAATGGATTTTTTTTGCAGGCTGCCAATGTGATGTTTTAGTAATTTAGCTCCACAACTGAATTCAATACAGCTCCATCTTCCATACATATCCTTTTTTGTTAAAGCCCGTTTTCCATAGGCTTCAAAGACCTAAACTTTGTTTTTTTAAAGAAAAGACTTACTTTCAAAAAGCCTGCATTGGAAGTCTGCTGTATGCATACTACTCACGTTCTGAGCCAAGTGTATTGATTATTTTTATGGGCTTATTTTAAAGAAAAATGTAGCAAAGAACAGAAGTGCCATTTTCACACTTACACACAATTCTCCAGATAGTTCCTTTTCATACTGGCCAGCAGATCTCTCTGACATGCTGTGAAATACCCTGGTAACTGCCGCAAGGGAGCAGGTTCATTCAGTCTTTTGGAAGGTGTGTTGTGTTACTGGTTATCACTGGCTGCAGGGCCTCTAGGGACCTCTCCCCTAGCACCTCAGGCAGACATAGAGGAGTAGGGCTTGAGTCAGGTGCCCCATCCAGTCCCACAGAGATCAGAGCGGTTTATATGTTATTGCCTTGGACATAGACCTAGAATGCTCTTAATCGTTGGAACTTCAAATTGTTTGAGACCCTTGAGCAGACACCTCCATTTCCAGGTGTCTGGGGTGGTGGCAGACTTTGTTAACTGGAATTCAGGCTATCAAAAGAACCTTTTTAGTGTGAGATTTCCTCTTAAAACTTTGCCTCTTACAAATTATATTTAAAAGAAAGTAACATTCCCTCTTACAGTATTGAGGCCATGCATATTTGACTTCATATATGAGAATAATTTTATTGACAATAATTGATATTGTCAGTTCTGTTTATTATTTGGCCTGAATTGTTCAACAGCAATTTTGTTATATTTGTTATGCCCCACCTGTACCATTGATATTTTTACTATATGTGTTTAAAGTTTTAAGACACAACTTTATGCTACATCGTTTTCATTTGTGATTCAATCCAGCTTCCATCTCATCCCCTTAGATATACACAGAGTAATAAGGGTAAGCTTCCCATGTGCCTTCTTTTTAAAAAAAAAAAATGTTTTTGATGATTTCAGAGAGAGAAAGGGAGAAGGAAAGAGAGTTAGAAACATCAATGATGAGAAAAGTATCAATTGGCTGCCTCCTGCATGCCCCCAGTTGAGGATTGAGCCCACAACCCAGGCTTGTGCCCTGACCAGAAATCCAACCTTGACCACCTGGTTCATGGGTTGAGCCTCAACCACTGAGCCATACCGGCTGGGCTCCATGTGCCTTCTTATCTGTTTCCTAAGATATCCAACTCCAAGGACCATCTGTGGTTTCTCCCCATCAGCTGTCCATCTCTGGTGTTCAAGACATTAGGTACCCTTACCTTCATTTCTTTGCGGATATAAAGTATTTTCATTAGATGTTATTCTACAAACCCCTCCAAGGCCTTTTCTAATTAATCACCTGGCATCTGTCCTAGTATTAAAAGATGCTACCTATCTTCCAATGGCCAGAAAGTAAATCAGTGGGGAAAGGCTTGCTTTTTTAGGTGCTCATTTGATTCCTGTCTTAGCATTTTAGTTCAAGAATGATGTACTATATCCATTTTAATTTCTTGTGTTGTTTTCTACTTGGGACTTATTCTTCTTCAGTCACAGTCACAGGAAATAATTTGTATCTGTGTACATATGTGTTTACATCAATACATATTACATAGGTATTAAACAGTGCATTTAGAAGCATTTTGGAGTAAGAATATGTTATGTTCTCTGTTGTTCTGTTTTCTCTTGCTTTAACATAATAACCTGAGGGGAACTTCTGGAAACCCCATCCTGGCCTTTTTTTAGAAGTTCTTAATTAGAGTTAATTTTTGAAAATTAAAAGCTGTCAACATTATTTACATAGAAAATGTCCAAGAAGCTGGAAGACTGAGAAAAAAATTATAATTTTATAAAAACAACTATATTGAAATGGCCAAAAGAGATGTCCCCAACCATTTCTCATACTGCCCCTTTCTCCACCCACCTCACCCCTGGGGTTGAGGAGGAGTTGAAGGATTCTGGGGTGGAGTCTTTTCCTTTCTTTTTTCTTACAGAATTCCAGTCGTGAATTATGGGCTGAGCTCCGCCTGTGTACCCTTTCCCAGCCCAATCCTTATGAGAGGCCGTTTCATAAATCGGGACCTTGCTGCCTGCAGCTTTCTGACCTTTGTTCCCTGATTGTCTCCCATTAATCCCCTTTCCCTCCGGTGTTGGAAACCTAAACTTTAGGAATTCACTGATTCTGGTTCAATTTGTGGACCCGCTGAGCGTGCTCAAGCCCTTTAGGAGGTTTCCTTGAACTAATAACCATCTGTCACTGCCCATTTTTTACTGCTGCAGCTTGTACTGCTGGAGACCGAGTCAGGGCCCTAAGCAAACGGCTGGTGTCTTGGAATCAAAGAGCCATCGTTAAGTAACATACCCTCAACATCTTCGCCATATAAAACTTCGAAGTTACATTAGGTGTAGCCCTTTAACCTTTGCCATATTGAAGAGGTAATGATAACAGAATTTGGATTCCATCCCTCAAGGACCAATAAAACACCATGTGGATGCCAGGTGATACATCACAGCCTTAAAATGTGTACTCCCGGTTTCTTACCTCTATTACTTTCAAAACAAGGCAGCTGGCAAATTATACCACATCATGGGTGATTTGCTTGTGCACCTCACCTCTTCATGTTCCTCCAGCAGCACTTGGCACCAATCAGGCAGCTCAGGCCATTGAACTTGCTGTCTCAGCTGCCCTTAGGCTGATAACCTTTATTCTGAGCTCCCCGGAACCACTGAGGGCCAGAGCCCACTGCTTCACAGTATCAGAGTTTATGAAAGGCAAAAACAAAAAGCAAACATACAACAGGAAACCCTATTGCATGCAATGTTTTTAGGAAAAAACAAATAATTAAAGTCTTTTTAAATAGAAAGGTTGGGCAAAGTTCGGAAGCACATTAACTGCTGAAAGATCACATGTTCCATATGGCTCTCACTCCTCATAGCCCCAGGGCAAACATCTGATGGAATTTAGAAACAGCAAAAAATCCTATTATCATAAATATTACTGCATCCTATCCATCTCCCTTCCTTCCTTCTGTCTTTCCTATTTTACTTTTTCTTTTGTCTGTCCTTTCTTCTTATGTCCTCCATCCTTAATTGTTTCTCTCTTTGGACAGTATGCAATTTCTCTCCTCTACTTCTCAAAGACAAGTTTCTAGAAAGAGTAATCTATACAAGGTGAGGAGGAGGGGAAGTAGGTTTACCGTTGTAATACAAATAAATAATGCAATAACTAATGAATAATAATATGAGAATAAAATCTGTTTCACATTCTCACAACTATAAACCTACTTTTGCCCATACCTGTATATTGTTGTTTTCATTTTTCTTACCTCCCATTCACTCTTGAATCCACAGAATCTAGTGTACATTTTAAAAATATATTTTATTGATTTTTCACAGAGAGGAAGGGAGAGGGATAGAAAGTCAGAATCATGATGAGAGAGAAACATTGATCAGCTGCCTCCTGCACATCTACTGGGGATGTGCCTGCAACCACAGTACATACCCTTGATTGGAATCGAACCTGGGACCTTTCAGTCCGCAGGCCGACATTCTATCCACTGAGCCAAACCAGTTCGGCTCTAGTGTACATTTTTAACAACCTGTTAGAAATTCTTTCACCCCAGTCACAAATGGTTTCACTCCTCATCAGGAAATCTAGTAGGTGATTCTGATTTTGTATCTTACTGTTTTTTTCTGCATTGTTGGGACTTATAGGGTAACTCCTCCCTTGCAAACTTCTCTATTTTTCTTTAAAGTTCAGTGCAGCAATTGTCTTTACAGCTCACTAACCACTCCTTGTCTGATTCTTTCTTGGGCTCTGCCCATCTGTCAGACTTAAAGAGGAGCCCTGCACTCGTCCCATGGAAACATGACTGAGTATAGTCGTGAGTGCAGCAAGGCATGCACATGAACAAAGTAAAACAGCAGTGAGAGAGTAAGCTCAAGGCAGCATGGGACACCACATGTGGCTCAGGGAAAGAATAATGAGGAGCATGAGTTGGAGTGTTTCTGGAAGCATCATGACCATCCAGATTACGTGTGGCATTGGAGGTTTTCAAAAAGGCATATAGATCTTAGCACTAATGGTCCTGGGGCCCTGGGCAAGTTACTTGAGTGCAATGAGTAGGACTGATAATATCCCATAGGTTTGGCAAGAGAATTATGCAAAAACAATTTAAGTAGATTTTTGTTATTGGTATGTAGTTTGTGCTTTGTGAATAATTGTTCATTTTCCTTATCTCATAGAGAAGGGGAGTCTTGAGAGACCTATAAAAAATGAAGTAATATTTGGTAGGCAGAAAGAGGAGAGACATTTTAGTAGAGAACTGCAGTATATGACAAGGACTAGAGAAGAGGATTACTTATAACGTGCTTATGTGAGTGCATAGCACCCTAGAGAGGAAAATGTGTGTGATAACTAAAGGGGGAAATATTTGAACAGGTGGAGTGTGGCCATAAAATTCCTTTAGGACAAAGATAAATGGTTTGACTCATTTGTCTTATATACATAGATTAAATATATTTTGTTATATGTGTCATATATATTCCAACTTTGATTATTTTATTGTAGGTGTTGTTTAAATATATCTTAGTTCACTTCTGTTAATTAAGCATTGGAACATATAGTCTGGACTACAGAGGCAAAAGGGGCTATGGAAAAAATAGAGAGTGCTTCATTGAGGATGACAAGAAGGTGCAATTTTAAATAAAGTGTTCAGGAAAGGCCCCTCCAAGGAGGTGACATTGGACAAAGACTGGAGCTGGATAAACTATGGGAAAGGTTTTCCAGGAAGAGGGAATAGCCATTGCAAAGTCCCTGAAACAGTAGGCATCCTGGCAACATCCCATTAAGACACCACAGAATTAAACAACATTCTTATGGTACTTCAGTTGTACCTCCTGCAATGGCTGGAGTATGAAGCACTGTGCATTAGGCCCCATTCTTTATCCCTTTTTCTTCAAAAATTATCGTCATTTCAATTGAGTAGCCACCTGCAGGAGATGCTTGTGAAACTTAATGCTATGATAAGTGCAAAAATGTAGGCTTATAACTCAGTTGAGGCTGTAACTAATTTCCGCCTCACTCAGCAGCTAGGCAGCCTGAGTCTTCTTGTTAAGATACAGAGAGTGGTTGCTGATAATAGATGCATTATCATAAGCCAAAGGCATATTGGCAGTGCATACTGAGGAATGGCAAAAATACAAGAAACTTCTAAGAAATTCTCCTGATATTTTTGCATCCATATGCATTTTTTCCAATGTTTTTATCCTAAAGAGTATATAGGCATGCTCTGCATATGTACATCCAGGAGATATTTCCCAGAATCTCTTCTTCTGGCATCCTTTCATCTGTTTTTTATCTCTCCGCATGAGTCAGCTGCCCAACAACTCCTGTGATTAGCTTTCAATCTCTTTAAGTACAGTTTCTGATGCCCTAAGATAATTTATAAAGAAGGGGGGGAGGGAGAGTGGAATGATTATACCTTGTGAGTATCAAGAGTCACAGATACTAATTACAAAATGTAATTTTGAAAAATTCCTTTTGAACTAGGGTTGCACAGAGAAGAACATTTTGTAGGTAGCCTTCCTGAGGCTGTAAGAGGGTTTAAATACTTTTGTCCATGTAGGAGAAAACCATCCCTGGTGCTGGAAACCTAATCTGGGTAAGCACTGGAGAATGCTGCTTCCCTGGGGATCTAATTCCTGCCACCCCTTTTCTGGGGGAGTGGGGCAGAGGCGAGGTGGTGAGAGTATGTGCAGGCAGAGGCAAAAGCCCCTGTGTCCTCATTCCCTGTACACCAAACTTTACTACAAATACTTTTGCTATTCAAACACATTGCTGGATAGAAGTGTCACGTGTTCCTTCACAGATGTTATTTCCGATTAAGCCACAGGCAGCAGGGAGTGGATGTGGCACACATTTTCCTCTTCACTTGGTAGCATCTCCTCTCCCAGCAGTCATTTGCAAAGCAACATTACTCGCATAACAATTGAGCCGATCTGATATCTTAGGTTATGATGTCAAGATATATTATACTACAGCCTACTGACTTAAGAAACAACCAAAGAAAGAAAATGACTAGGGCCAAGTTGGGATTGAAAGGGACCTAAGGAAATGTCATCTGTTATGAGAATCTTAAAAGCTTCTAATGACCTGTTATTCCCAAGAGACTCTTGCTACTGTGACTATTGAATTTCTTTCTTTCTTTTTTTTTCTTTCTTTTTTTTTTTTTTTTTTTTGCTGAACAAGCTTTGCATTTAGTGATTTCTTTCTTTATGATGTAAGACCCATGAGAACTGATTTAACTTTTTTTTCTGAATGAAATACTTGGTCAACAATTCACCATGCAGACATCATCTGTAATTCTGTTGCTATAATTAGTATTATATATTAAATGCATTTATGAATTATTCTGCTCAGATTCTTATCTGTTTAAGAATATTTGACAGGCTATATCTTAGAGGCCAAGTGTCATCTTCACTTTTCTAAATATATTTCATATTTTTAAATCAAAGACGTTGTCCCTGAACATTTTCATGGCACAGCAAAGCAAAGAATTAAGGTGAACCTTTTGAAAGTAGCAGCAGTGATTATCGCCAATTACAATGTTTTTAGGGTAACACATCCTATGAACAGTCTCATGTCCCTCCTTTATCTATGCCAGCAGAGGCCTCGTCTGTTTATTCATACTGTATCTCCATGTACATAACAGTTATTCAATACATATCTAGTCAATGATGGATGGATGGATGGACATAAGTGTGTGATGTGAGACTGGAGGTTGTGCTTTTATCTGTGAGTATAGGCTTAAGTCCAACTATTTTGAGTTACTAAGCTTCACAAACATTCACAAAAGTCAATGTCCCATTGTTTATGTCAAAAAGTGAAAGTGCAGAAGGCCAATGAATTCTTAGGAGAAGGACACTGCTTCCCATTAAATGAGGCCAATTCCTGTTAGGCTTAGAAAATGAGTTAAAATTTGAAATTGCTTTCCCCCAAATGTAGGGGAAAGTGATTTTTCAAATTAAAGGGTGATCCTGGAAATTGAGGAATAAATAAAAATGTAGAAAAGTTTCTGAATCTGATCCAGCAGTTGAAGAGTTATTTTTAAAAAATACTTTATTTCCTGCTTCTGTAATCCAGATTTATGTTCACCGGGCGGGGGAGGGGACTGGACCTACAACACAAGTGGCAGCCACTCTGAAATGCCTTCAGGTGTGAGTTTCTGAGATGACAAATCCCTTCCCCACAGTCTTGACTACACATTGGTCAGCTCAACCCCAAGGAAGGCTAAGAATAGTGCTGGGAAGCAGCAATAATGAATTACTCTGCTGAGTTTATTCAAATTTGGTCAGAAAAGGATGGATTTGTTTTAGAGTTAGGGATCATTTTACATGCACATTATAGGTGGTGGCATTTTCTTTCTTTTCTTTTCTTTTTTTTCTTTTAGCAGAAATAAATGTAGCTGTCCCCTAACAGGAGCAATTTCCCTTCATATTTCTTGCAGCTCTTGTCCCATGAGGCGACAGAGGAGAGTGTGATAGAAATACTGATTCCAGTGCTGAGACGCCATCTGATCCACCGGAGAGCTGGTGGATTCAAATCAATGTCAGCTCCTGCCTTCAGGGCAGCAGTCTTTCAGCGCAGGATTTGCTCTGCAGATCAGAAAAACAGCTGGTGACTCGCAATATGTTACGCAAAAGATCTTTTAAATGTTTTGTTGTTTCCAGCTATGATGTAGTATGAGTCACTTCTAATATTTTGTTTATTTGTGTGATTGTTGGATGGAGCAAAGTCCTTTTAAACAACTGGTAAAAATGCAACACCACTTTAAACTGGTGTCTGTAGAATTCTTATAGGTGGCTGGAAAGAAGCCTCTGCCTGCATGTATATATATTTTTTTAATGTAAAAATTTTATCCAAGGAAAGCACTTATTGGAAATCCAGTCCTGAAATTGCCTGTAAAATACAAGCACGCGCTAAGGCAGATAATCCTGTGGGTTATTCAAGATTCTAGGAAAACAAGGACTTCCATAGAGGCATGTTGTCAAGTTTCAGGGTGGAGTTATTGATTTCCAGTGTATATTGTTTACAGATGGCAGAATTTGGGGAGGTGTCTCTGTTTTGGGTCAAGGTTTTATTCCCATAAAGGATGTATAATAATTCCCATGAACACACACAACATAAATTTCTGTTGTGGGAAAATACTCAATGTCTTAACCCCAGAAACTAAACCCTCACTTGGTTGTTTTGGGTTTTTATATTTTTTTGGTGGTGTTGTGGCACTTTATTTTGCATGCTGTTTTTTTCTCTTTTTTAAAAATTACTTTATTTCCTGCTTCTGTAATCCAGATTTATGGTGACAATTAGAGTCACTAGTACAGAAATATTAAGTATGGCTTGATAAAGAGGCAAAGAGGAAGCCAGCAAGACTTTTGGAAGTCTAGACTGCCTAAAAGAGAAGGGATTCAAAATATTCTGAGTGTTTGATAGATTTTGTAGTCTATAAATTTATATTTCTAAATCTATATCTTGAATCTTATGTGATTACCTAAATTTCCACACTAAGTATTTAGTGCTGCCAATGCCAGAATGATAACCTCAGGGCATCAATTTGGTGCTTATTTATAGTTTCCAAAGTGACTTAAATAGCTCTCTATTGAATACTTCAGTAAAATAACTAAAGGGATGTCAGCCATCCCATGTGTGTTTGTGGGTGAAGAACCATGTGAAGTACTCTCATATTATTTCTAGGATATGTGTTCAGACTGTGGTCTTATCAAGCAGGGCTTTCTATATTTGGCTACAAGCATAATTAGCAGTTGGTGTTCAGTGTGTGAAAGATTTTGATTGATTGGTTGGTTGATTTGGCCTTGTCAACATGGACAAAATACACCACTGAGTTTCATTCATCTTGTGTAGCTATTTTTATATGAAGTTAATATTTTATCAATATTAATGTCCACCACACACAATGGCCTCTGAATAACAAAGCAATTTCTTGAGGAAGATGATATTTAAAGGAAGATAAAGAATACCAGAACAAAAGTACATTTCCTGAAGTATGTCCAGGAACACTAATTCTTGGAGAAATTTGTAGGATTGAGTGTAAAAAAAAAAAAAGAATAATTTAGTGAAATAGGCCATTCATATATTTTCCTTATTTTCAGACTCATCAGAACTTTTAATATGCTGTAACACTGTAAATCTCAAAAAAAAAAAATGAGATCTACTACGCAGTGCTCCTCTAGTTTGTTTAATGAAATGTCCCTGAATCCAATTCCCCTAATTTTCTTTCAAAGAATATTTTGAAAACCAACCTTCTCTGATGCTTGCTTGGTAAATGCATATTTAACCATTATGCTCTAGTAATGAATAAGTCATTTATAAATAAAATACAAGTTGGAACAACTGGACATTCACATGCAAAATAATGACTCTAGGTACAGATCTTATGCACTTTGCAAAACTGAACTCAAAATGGATGACAAATGTACTAATGCAAGTAAATGTAAAATATGAAACTCCTGAGATTAGATAGGAGAAAATCTAGATGACCTTGGGTTTGGTGATGACTTTTTAGATAGATTATCAAAAGCATGATCCATGAAACAAATAATTGATAATCTGGGCTTCATTAAAATTTAAAAATTCTGTTCTGCAAAAGATGCTGTCAAGTGAATGAAAAGACAAGCCACTGATTAGAAGAAAATATTTGTAAGATATACCTAACAGAGACTGTTATCCAAGATATAAAAAGAACTCATTAAATTCAACAATAAGTAAACAAGGAACTTGACTTAAAAATAGGCCAAAGATTTTAACAGATACCTATCAAAGACGATATACAGATGGCAAATAAGCATTTTAAAAGATGCTCCATGTCATATGTCGTCAGGGAAATGCAAATTAAAACAATAAAATTGCAATACATACTTATTAGACTTGCCAAATACAGAACATGGACAACAGCAAATGCTGGGGAGGATGTGGAACAATAGGAATTCTCATTCATTGCTGGTGGGAAGTCATCTTGGAAGATAGTTTGGCAGTTTCTTAAAACTAAATATTCTCATATGTGATCCAGTAATTTTCTACCATATTTACTGAAAGGAGTTGAAAACTTATATCCACAAAGTCTTGCACGTGGATATTTATAGAAGTTCTATTCATATTTGTCAAAACTTGGAAGGAGTCAAGATATTCTTTAGTAGGTAAATGGATAAATAAACTATAGTGCATCCAGTTAATAAAGTTATTATCTATTTCTATAAAAAAATGACCTATCAAGCTATGAAAAGACATAAAGGGACCTTAAATGTACATATTTATTACTAAGTGAGAGAACCAGTTTGAAAAGGCTATTTACTATGTGACTCTTACTCTATGATATAATGGAAAAGGGAAAACTATGGGGACATAAGACCAGTAGTTGTCAGGGGTTAGGGGAAGAATGGGCAGAGCACAGAGGATTTTTCATGAAACTGCTCTATGATATCATACTATAATTTTAGATACATGTCATTTATACATTTATCCAAATCCATAGAATGTACAACACCAAGAGTGAACACAAATGTAAACTACAGTCCTTGGGTGACTATGGTATGACAATATAGGCTCATCAATTATTGCAAATGCATCTCCCTGGTGGGGGATGTTGACAATGGGAGAGGTTGTGCATGTGTGAAGACTGGGAGTATATGGGATATTTTTGTACCTTCCTCGATTTTAGTTAGTACCTAAAATATAAAATTATTAAAAACAAAAATACATAGAATAAAATTTTAAAATGTAATGCTATCAAAGATCATTTAATCCAGTAGATTTTTTGCTTCATGTGTGTCTGTGGTTTTTTACCTGCCACTTATAGAGAGCCTGCTATGTGCCCAATACTGAGCTAAGTACTTGTACATATATTAAAAATCAACAATAGTCCCATGCAGTATCTGTTGTTTTCCTCAGTTAATGGAGAAGGAACTGAAACTTTGAAAAGCTTAGTAACTTTCCCAAGGTTGCAGAGCAAGTAGTGAAGGTAGAATTCAAACTTAGGTCAGAACTGGCTCTGTTAACCATAATATTATAACAAATAGACTATCATATGCAAAAAAGTGTGTGTGTGTGTGTGTGTGTGTGTGTGTGTGTGTGTGTGTGTGTATGGTATAGAGATGAGACAGTTTTCCTCTGATTCTCAAAAGTATGTGTGACCTAAAAAATTGCTAGAATCACTGGAGTCAGCTCTCAACCTTTAGAAGCCCAGGGAAGTGATGTCATCTTCTCAGTGACACACTGATAATTGGTAAAAGAATAGAAACTGGAATCATGCTCTCTGGACATCCCTTTGATGATGAGATGCTATATTATCACTGGTGGCTTTTAAAAAATTAGTTGATTTCAGAAAATAAAGGAGGACAAAACTTCTTTTAAAAGTGTAGCGCCGCCTGGACTGGTTTGGCTCAGTGGACAGAGTGTCAGCCTGCAGACTGAAGGGTCCCAGGTTCGATTCTGGTCAAGGGCATGTACCTGGGTTGCAGGCACATCCCCAGCAGAAGGTGTGCAGGAGGCAGACGAATGATGTTTCTAACTCTCTATCCCTCTCCCTCCGTCTCTGTAAAAAATCAATAAAATAAATTTTAAAAATAAAATAAATAAATAAATGTGTAGAGCCATTTTGCTCATAGATTATGGGAATTTTCCACTAAACTCATTGTTTCATGATGAGACTCTGAGAATATTTCATATCCACACCAGACTATAAATACAAAGGACATTTAAAATATTCAAAATTATCTAAGTATCAAGATCAGAGAGAAAATACAATGTCTAGGAAAAATAACTCAAACTTAGGCATTTGAATAATACATGATTCAGCTAAAGTAAAAGTTAAATTTTTATTTTTGAAAATCAAACACTAAGCCAGCTTTATACTATACAGGAATACTAGTCACCTCTGGAGTGATTTGAGTTAAGACAGTACTGTCTTGCATCACTGCCTAAATCTCTACTCTTCCACATACTTTATACTAGTATTAGATCAATGTGTTACAATACCATTTGTATAATTGAAAATAACTCTGGAGTAGAATAACGTAGAGCAGATTCTCAAATATTGAGCCTGTGAGCTTAGGCTTGGTGTGCCTCTTTTTATTGGTGTAAAGAAATAAAAAAAAATGTTGATGGGAGGAAGCTCATGGAAATGGTAAGAAAATGAAAGAATGCTTGAGGCAGATAGGCTGGGTAAAAGCAACAAAAATGACAATAAATAGTGCTTAGGGGATGTAGAGGTAGGAAGTTAGAGCACCCAGAGGAAAATGACCCTAGAGGGAGATATTAGACCATGCTGATGATTAAGTCAACATTTTACTTTTCAATGATATAACCAATTTTAGGAATTACCTCTTTACCATAGAACAAGATATATTTACAATCTTCTCAGCTTTTATAACTTGTTACACTTGAAAAAAAATGGGAAAGAGAAAATATAGAGGCCTGTAACTCTAACATTGTCCTTGACCAACTCTCCTCAGTTTTAGCAGCTGCTGTGTAAGAGAAGTGGTGGATGACCAGGAAATAAAATGAGTTGTTTCAGTGTGATCTCTTGAAATAGATAGAAGACTTGCAATTTCACACCAAGATCCACAGCCTGGCCTTGTTTTCGGGTTGCAAATCTAAAGTGGCAGTAATCCATCCATCAGGCTGACATCCTTTTATGCTCCCTTTCAATCACTCGCAGAAGAACAATATTTTAGATTGATTCTGATTTGGCAGCTTTCTTATTGCCTATCATGTTAAAGACATTAAAAGGTAGCATCCAATTTCATTTTCTCTATTTCTGCAGGGTTTTAAACTTGGAAACTTTACTCATATTATTTGGGTCCCAAGAACAGTCATATAACTTGCCGATAATTGACAAGTAAATGAATTGTGGAGCAACATTTCTGTATGCTGTTACATAAATTCTAAAAGATGATAGGATAAGTGTGTTTATTAATTAAACCGACATAAGCTCAGCACATAATTGAAATTTTTTAAAAAAGATATTCCTAAAAAGGAGATGTCATTCTGGGTTGAACAAGGCTGTTCAAAAAGCAGCATGACCAAGAGTCTGACTGAGAATGAAGAAGGTGATAGTGCCCTGTGGAGATGCAACTACCAATAGAACGGACTGCTAGTGCCAGAGAGATTCAACTGGAAACAAGTGAGGCATGACAAGAAAATCAGCTAAATCTGAAGGGCCAGGAGATTCATTGATATCAAGGCATATGGAGACCAAAGTCTGGGACATGCCACAGCAGAGGCCATATAAGGAACCAGGGTTCATGACCTCAAACCTGCTTAAGAAGTTCTTTGTTCTCCATCTCATTGTGCCTTGCTTATTGGGTTGAGATGACCTGGGTGGTGCTTTATGCATCATAAAGCTCAGTAAGTGACTTATCAAAAGCTGTTAGTTCCAATATGTTTTATCAACTTTATGAATTAACTTTTATTTGGTTCTCTGTACACAAAGAGCTAGCCAGTGGTAGGATAATAAGGCAGTAAAAAACGCTAGATGCCCACAGCAGTGGCTCAGTGGTTGAAAAAATTCAACCTGTGAACCAGAGATCACAGTTCAATTGCTGGCCAGTCAGTCGGTCGGGGCATATGCCTGGTTGTGGGTTCCATCCATGATCATGCAGAAGGCAGTCAATTAATGATTCTCTCTCATCATTAATATCTCTCTCTCTCTCTCTCTCCCTCTCTCTCTCTCTCTCTCTCTCTCTCTCTCTCTCTCTTCCTTTCTTCCCTTTCCCTCTCCCTCTCCCTTCCTCTTTGAAAGCAATAAAGATATATTTTTTAAAAATAGGTAGAGCTTTGAAATGCTTACAATATAGTCTACAAAGAAGGCATGGATAAAAATAAATTATTTAGTAACACTTTTTTTCTTTTTGATTAAGGTATTACATATGTGTTCTTATCCCCCCAATGCCATCTCACCCACACACACACTCATGCCTTCAAACACCTTCCCCTGTAGTGTCTGTATCCATTGGTTAGGCTTATATGCATGCATACAAGTTCTTTGGTTGACCTCTCTCCCTCCCACCACCTTCCCTGCCTTCCATCTGAGGTTTGATGGTCTGATCCATATTTCTCTGTCTCTGAATCTGTTTTTGTTCATCAGTTTGTTGTTCATTATATTCCACAAATGAGTGAAATCATGTGATATTTATCTTTCTCTGACTGGTTTATTTCGCTTAGCTTAATGCTCTCGAGTTCCATCCATGCTGTTGCAAATGGTAAGAATTCATTTTTTACTACAACATAGTATTCCACTGTGTGGATGTACCATAGTTTTTTAATCCACTCATCTGCTAATTGGTACTTAAGCTGTTTCCAAATCTTAGCTATGGTAAATTGTGCTACTATGAACATAGGGGTGCATATATCTTTTCTGATTGGTGTTCTTGGTTTCTTGGGATATATTCCTAGAAGTGGGATCACTGGGTCAAATGGGAGTTCTATTTTTAGTTTTTTGAGGAAATTCCTTACTTTTCTCCACAGTAGCTGCACTGGTCTGCATTCCCACCAGCAGTGCACAAGAGTTTCTTTTTCTCCACATCATCGCCAGCACTTGTCATTTGTTGATTTGTTGATGATAGCCATTCTGAGAGGTGTGAGATGATACCACATTGTCATTTTGATTTGCATCCCTCAGCTGATTAGTGACTTTGAGCATGTTTTCCTGTCTCTTGACCTTTCAGGATGAACTATCAAAAAATTCATCTGGAATAAAAAAAGACCCCGAATAACTGCAACAATCCTGAAAGAGAAGAACAAATACCAGATATCAAGCTATATTATAAAACCACTCTTCTCAAAACTGTCTGGTACTGGCACAAGAATAGATATAGAGACCAATGGAATAGAATAGAGAACCCAGAAATTGACCCAAACCACTATGCTCAATTAATATTTGACAAACGAGGCAAGAACATACAATGCAGTCAAGACAGTCTCTTCAATAAATGGTGTTGGGAAAATTGGACTAATACATGCAAAACAAAATGAAACTAGACCACCAGCTTACATCATACACAAAAATAAACTCAAAATAGATAAAGTACTTAAACATAAGACAGGAAACCATAAAAATATTAGAGGAATCCACAGGCAGCGAAATCTCAGACATATGCTAAGCAATATTTTACCGATACAGCTCCTAGAGCAATGGGAACTAAAGAGAAAATAAACAAATGGGACTAGATCAAAATAAAAAGCTTCTGTACAGCAAAAGTAACCATCAACGGAACAACAAGAAAGCCCACTACATGGGAGAATATAATTGCCAATGTCATCACCGACAAGGGTTTAATCTCCAACATTTACAGGGAACTCATACAACTTAACAAAAGGAAGATAAACAGCCCCATCAAAAAACGGGCAATGGACCTGAATAGATGCTTTTCGAAAGAGGACATTAATAACACTTTTTAGGGGCTTATTCTCACATTTACTCCCTCCTTCCATTACTCCTCTGGCTTGTGGGCCAGGTTATTACTAAATATACCCAGGTTTTCCTGCTGCCCATCTTTCCTCAGGCTGACTTGGCTACTGGGTCAGTGTTGGTGACATTCAGAGGTTATTTATCCATGAAGATAGGAAGTTGAGGGTTTTAAAAAGAATCTGATGAGTTTAGTGATGGACATGTCAAGTTTGAGGTGCTAATGGAAAATGCAAGTAAAGGTATTGAGTGACAGTTGGCTAATACTCTTTAACAATTTGGTAACCATGTGTGGACTAAGGGAAAGGAAAAGTTTTAAGGCTAGGTTGTTGGGGGGAAATATGACAAAAATAGGAATTCAACGAGAGAGTTGATTTTGAGAAAAAGATGGTGAGATCAGTTTTAGATTTAATGCATTACGGATGATGGTAAGACATTAAAGTTGATATTGTTTATGTAATCTTCAGAATGAAGGTGAAGGAGAAGTTGAGAAACTCTTCCAGATTGAAAGAGCCTATGGAGACATAGCAATCAGGTACAACACAGGATGCTGAAGTGGTGCTTTGGCTGATGTGATTGGAACAAATGGAAGAACTTGATTGGGGTCATTGAGCAAAGGTTATACAGGAATACTTTTATAATACCCTGGTCATTTTTCCTGTAATTATTCTAATAAATTTTTTGTAAATGTTTTGGTTTTTCCCTCTCAAATTATCTTAAAGTAAAAAGTAGATGCCCTGACTAGCTTTATTCAATGGTTAGAGCATCAGCCCAAGGACCAAAGGGTCACAGGTTTGATTCCTGGTGAAGAGCATGTACCTTGGTTGCAGGTTCAATCCCTGACCCTGTTTGGGGCTTCTGCAGGAGGCAACCAATTGATGTCTCTCTCTCTCTCTCTTCCTGCCTTCCACTCTCTAAAAATCAATTAAAAAATATATCCTCAGGTGATTAAAAAAATAAAAAGCAGAAAGCCCTAGCTGGTTTGATTCAGTGGATATAGTGTGGGCCTGCAAACTGACAGGTCCAGGGTTTGATTCTGGTCAAGGGCACATGCCCAGGTTGCGGACTTGATCCCCATTAGGGGGCGTATAGGAAGCAGCCAGTCAATAATTCTCTCTCATCAATGATGTTTCTATCTCTCTCTCCCTCTCCCTTCCTCTCTAAAATCAATAAAAAATATACTTTAAAATAATAATCCTATATAATAATATGCAAATCAACCAAAAGGAAGAACGACTGGTCACTATGACAGGCACTAACCACCAGGGGACAGACACTCAATGCAGGAGCTGTCCCTTGGAAGTCAGTGCACTCCAACAGAGGGAGCACCACTCAGCCAGAAGCCGAGCTCACAGTGATAATGGTGGTGGGATTCCTCCTGCCTCCACTGTAGGCAGGTGATAAGGAACAAGGGGTTTCAGACTGAGAGAGCCCCAGACTGTGAGAGAGATGTCTGACTGCTGGCTAGACCCAATTCCTCCGAGGGGTCCCAGACTGCAAAAGGTTACAGGCTTGGCTGAAGAACCCCTCTCCTTGCCCCCACCCCCCAATGCATGAATTTTGTGCATCAGGCCTCTTGTAAAAAAAAAAAATTAAAAAGCAGAAAATTAGCAAACAGAAATCTTTTCTTTTGGGGAGACCAAAAGTTGACATGGTTAATATATCTTAAGATATATGTAAGATACACTTACCTTAAGATACCGATGAGTACCCAGCGTCTGCAGAGTCTGCCCCCTGAAGAAAGAATTTGTAGAGATAGCATTATCCATAATGGTACTAGAAATGATCAAACATCCAACTAAAAAGAAATGATTAAGTAATTTCTGACCTGTCCACTTAATGAACACTCAACTGTATTGTAATTTGATATATGACTGGATAGCAACATGCAAATGTCTTTGGTTTAATATTATAGTAAATGAAAAAGTAGGGTGTAATCCAAGATAGTAACTATGATTATCATGTTAAAATGTAGATATGAAAGACACCAAGATAATATGGATGGAGCTTTCAAAATGGTAAGATTTGTAATGAGTTTCCCCCTTGCCATTTATTTAATGCCTCATAATAAATTTGTTGCTTTCAAGATGTAAAGGTATTTTAATTCAAAAGGTCAAGAAATAGTTAGAAGGACTAATGATTTGTATTGAAGGTTATTTGCCAGAGTTGTAGCCATAGTGGCCAAAGTCTTTGAGAAATAGAAATGCAAAGAGGGAGGCCGGCGTGCCCAAAAGGGAGGCATAGAGATTTCTCACATTTACAGGAGAGGAGTGTGGTGAGCAGAGTTGATGAAGGGTTGACTAGGGAAGAAGGCACTGAGAAGGATGCTGGGAAAGGATGAAGCTGAGGAGTATCACACCCTGAAGAAGGCCAAGGAAAAAAGAGGAAACAAAGGACGTGCTGTTTGCTCAGTAAGCTTTTCTCACAAAGGGACCTTTAATAAAGACAAATTGACTCTTATAATTCAATAGTTATGACTTTTCAAGTTAATTCCTATGGTTTGCATTGTAATATTTTAACATGAGAAATGGAGTCTAGAAACTCAGAATGTGACTTGCCTTGATGAAATATTTGTGAGCCTCTCCCAGTGACCTTGGGTCCTGGCGAAGACACTGCTTTCCCATGTCAGAGAAGGTTCCAGACTGCCCTGCCAGCAGCATTTTATCATCAGAAAATGGTTCACTTCATAAGGTTTATAACCCTTCATAAAACTGCAGAACATTTTATTCTTTTTTCATTAAGCTACCTTGGGAATGATTTTGGTCCCTTTATAGTCTCTTATTTAATCTGTTTCTTCATAGACTAGAGGGAAGAAAAATTCTATCAGTGGTCAAGATAGTAATTAGATAGTGTAAGTCACCACATAAAGGCTAGAAGGCAATGTACTTACTGCTTATCACTTCCTTCTGCCTTCATCAATGAACTCTTAAACACATCTTTTCCTTCTTAAACAATGAAAAAAAAATTACCAAAATGTGCATTTTCCCAATTACAAGTTACTAAAGCTTGTATTTTTTTCTATTAAAGGATAATCCCCATGTTGTGAAAGCTTATTTACCAAATTCTAAGGAAAGCATGAATTAATAAAACATCAAGGGATTTTATTTCCTATATTGAAAAATCATGCATTTGCATAAAATCAACAACAGAGTCTTTCAGAAATAAATTTTAATCACAAGGAGAGGACCATAAAAAATGCACTGCAAAATAAATCTTAAAACCACATTCAGGTTTTAAAAGAGGAAAATATCAGTTCTACTTATTCCTGAAGGATTTTTTTAAAAAATCATTTAATTAATGACAGCCCTCGGGGCACTGAGCAATTGTTAATTAAAACAAGGAGGAAAGGGAGAGGAAGTAGGCAAGAATGCTGAGATGAACACGTTTCCTTTTCTCTGCAGGGGAATAACATTACTGAGCCAACATTAATCAATATGAATATTTTTGCGAGGAAATATATAAAAATGTACCCAAAAAATCTTAACTCAACGTGGCATACACTAGCAGGTGCATAAATTAATTGGGGCTCCTCAAGAACTCAAACCACAGGGTGTCACCTTTTGTCTAATTGAGTGGTGGTGATGAGCTCCCACCCGCAACAGGATGGAGTGTTTCCATCTCGGTACAAGCTGACTTCTGTCTGGGGAGAGTGCCTGATCAAAGCTCTTCTGAGGGATTTCATTCACTTTCATCCTGGCAATGGGTGGGCATGCACGTGGCAGCCACATTCATTAGGAAACGTTTCTTAAATGCTTAGACTCACTGCCCATTCAATTCAATTCAATTGTGCTAGCCCTTTTCAACCATTACATTTTTACTCAAAAAAAAAATAATTATGAGATCTTTTGGTTCACCCTCTCTGCTTGTCTAATTTGGGCAGGTTATTAGTGGATAACATTTCCCCAGCCCTTCCCTACCACTTTCCCATGCACCCCACAAAAAAAGGCTTTTATCTTCCTCATGAACTCAGAAATCCACTTCACAAGCAGAGCTTTAGAAGCCAAGAATAAACAATCAAGAAAAGGAAGAAAATCTGTTTCTCACTTTATTAGGAAGGTGACAGAAGCCAGAGCCCATAGGCTAAGTGTTCAGATGAATAAAGTTGTTCTTTGAAATTGGGATCACCTGGGATCAGTTTCCCTAATTTTTCGATGACCCTAGTTTTAAGTAATCCCATAGGATTTTTATCAAAGTTGTATTTTTTTAAAAATAGAACTCAGCCCCTTAGGGTTTGGGTTTTGTTGTTTTGGTTTTCTTTAATTTTCCCTTTAGTCTATGAGTGTGCTTCCTTTTGATGTTCAATGTACTGGGATTCCAGGGTCAGCTCATGGGAGTCGGTGAATTTTTCAGATGCTAGCGAAGATCAGTGGCTAGGAGACGTTCTGCTATTTGTATGTTTTAAATATATTTTTATTGATTTCAGAGAGGAAGGGAGAGAGAGAGATAGAAACGTCAATGACAAGAGAGAATCATTGATAGGCCACCTCCTGCGCACTCCCCAATAGGGGTTGAACCTGCAACCCCGGCATGTGCTCTGAGTGAGAATCAAACTGGTGCCTCCTCTCATGTCAGCAGCCTCTTTGTAGTCAGAATACACTCTTCACCACAGATAAGACCTTGCCTTCCTAGCACTCTATTTCTAAGAAGATATTCAGAAAACTACATTCTGTACAAATACCAAATCTCTGCTTATTTTAGCAATACCTGGTCAAGCATAGATGCTAGGGTAGAAAAAAGAATTTTTCTCCTTTCATTGCTGTAATAATTCCTATTAGAAAACTCCTGATTTTCCTCAGATGTCCTAAAAAGCTTTGTCCATTGCTTTTGCTAAAGCAGTAGCTGCAGGGGGCCATTTATAGAGACACAAAGGAAAAGTATCCCAACCATCTAAACTGTCATTTTTATTCTCTTCACCTGCGCATGGTATCACCATAGGTAGTAGTTTAGATGTCATCTAAAAGGAATAAGCAAAAGAAAATCTCTCAACTGTATTTTTCAAAGTAGACCTACATAGGAATTGCCAAGAGCGCTCATCAAAATGCTTTCTTCATTCTCCTCTCCACTTCAGCACTCTGAGGGTGGAACCCACCATCCTATATTTTAAGTGGTTGTCATACACACTCAAGTATGACAGCCATCAATAGACCAAATGTTTATATAGGGTAACATGATTGCTGACTATGATATGTAACATACAGTATACAATACATGTAATATATTATGATATATAATGTTTTCTTGATTTCATCCTATCTAATAAAAGAGTAATATGCAAATTAACTGCGACAATAAATGGCAGTGCCCATAGCCACAAGATGGAGGCACCCAGTCCTCTTAGCTCCACCGGAGTCCCCCAATCCACCCAGTGGCGGCAGCCCAGGGTGTACGGCTGGGAGGCACCAGTGCCCAGTGCAATCCCGCCAGCTTCAGCAGCCCAGGCTGGGGTCTCAGCCTGGCCAGGGGTTGCACCCTCCCCCGCATGGCACCATCCCCAGCTGGGCTAGGGTCTCAGCCTGACTGGGGGTGATCCACTTCCAGTGGTGGCAGCCTGGGGTCTCAACCACTGAGTCACACCAGCCAGGCAGATATGGGAGGAATCTTAAATGTTCCTTTTTAAAATATATATATTTCATTGATTTTTTATAGAGGGGAAGGGAGAGGGATAGAGAGCTAAAAACATCAATGAGAGAGAAACATTGATCAGGTGCCTCCTGCACACTCCCCACTGGGTATGTGCCCCCAACCAAAGTATATGCCCTTGACCAGAATTGAACCTGGGACCCTTGAGTCTGCAGGCCAATGCACCATCCACTGAGCCAAACCAGATGGGGCTGTCCAATATGGTAAAGAAAAAACCCTATCTAATAAAGAGGGAATATGCAGGGGAGGGACTTTGGGGGTGACCAGTTGTTAGGGGAGGGCAGTTGTGGAACGATCAGGCTGGCAGGGGAGCAGTTAGACGTCAATCAGGCTGGCAGAGGAATGGTTAGGGGATAATCAGGCTGGCAGGCAGAAGTGATTAGGGGCAATCAGGCAGGCAGATGAGCAGTTGGGAGCCAGCAGTCCTAGATTGTGAAAGGGATGTCCAATTGCCTGTTTAGGGGTCCCAGATTGGAGAGGGTACAGGTTGGGCTGAGGGACACCCCAACCCCAGTGCACGCACCGAGCCTCTAGTTTACATATAAAATATATTATTAAATATATGTATTGATTATAAATTATTACAAATATATATGAAGCTCTATCCAAATGACTATCTGTCAGTAGTAAGCAACTGCATCAGATTGTCAGGGTCAGGTTACAATGCCAAGTTGAGATATACAGAGCAGGAGGAAGAGGAGGAGGAAGAAAAGAAGAAATAAAGCAAGATTCCAGGTCTGTAAAACGACAGCAAAACCACATGCCCAGTTCCAAATATTGGCTCACCTTCCCATGATGGTATTTTTAAAAATATATATTTTTATTGCTTTTCGAGAGGAAGGGAGGAGGAAAGAGAGAAACATCAATAATGAGAGAACCATTGATGGGCTGCCTCCTGCACACCCCCTACTGGGGATTGAGCCTGAAACCCAGGCATGTGCCCTGACCAGAAATGGAATCATGACCTCCTGGTTCATAGGTCAACACTCAACCACTGAGCAACACTGGGCAGGCATAATGGGGTTTTGTTTTTTTAACTAAGGATTGGTATTAGAGGTGTTCCATTTACAGTTCATCTCAAACCTGCTCTCCAACCATAGGGAGGGAGCATGAAGCCAACATCCCTGGGAAACAAAGACCTCAGACCATTCCCATTTAGACTACACTTGACTGAACTTCGGAAAGTCACAAGTTGTTTCTTACCTTGTGACCTGTTAAGAAATGTCATTCTCTGGGTACACCCACATTCTTTTGGGAATTCACTGAATAGATTTTACAATAAATTTTCATCGGTATCCAAAAAAGATTAAAGTGGGATGGGGTTGAAATTATTTTTAACTCTAGTTTGTTTCAAGTTAGACAGATGGTAACTAAATTTCCAGAAAACTTTAAAGAAGCTTTCATCTCGCCAAGGTTTTTTCAGCTTCCCTCAATCTCACTGGTTTTTTTTTTTTTCACGGGGTTGCCTTGGGGATAATGCGTTTGATAGAAATGAGTAAAAATACAAAATTTCAAGTGCTTTATGCAGGCTGATACACTGGCTCTCTGTAGACTTCTGCTAATGAGACTTGCTCAAGAAGGAAATCCGTAGCTGTTTCCAAATTCCCTACCTCCTAAGACTTATGTAACTGGGACAAATTTATTGATGCTGCTTGAAGAAAGATTTCAATCTGTTTTTAAAAAGGAAATGTTTGTTTATAAATACATGAGCATATATTTTTCATTAAAGTATATCCAGGGGCTACTTGGATATATCAATAACTTAACAGGGGTCATAATGTTTACATACACTTAGAAGCTCTCCACACTTCACACTTTTATGTCTTTATACAATTAGACTTAATTATTGAACCTGTAAAGATCTCATGGCATTTGGGAATTGAGATTTTTGTATTCTTCTATTACATGGGAATGATATATTTTAAACTTTTAAATTGTTAAATCCAAGAAAAGATGTTGTGCTCTTCAAGGGCAGAACCTGATTACTCATAACTTGCTCTTACAGCTCTCTGGTGACCTTTGCAGCAAACTGTCCTGAGTTACGACCTGCAGTTCAGTCTCCACTCCCTCACCTTTCCTTCCCTCTTCAGTGCACTGACAGGGTCCTAGTTCTCAGCTTTCCGGAGGCCTCCGGATGACCAAATCCCAAGCAAACCCATCTCTGCTTATCTTTCTTTTTCCTTCTTCCTTCCTTCCTTCCTTCCTTCCTTCCTTCCTTCCTTCCTTCCTTCCTTTCTTTTGAGTTTGTTTTTCTTTGTTACAATATTATTTTGTATTAGTCTGAGCCTTTCACAACCTTTTAAATGCTGATATTCTTTCATAGGTAGCACCTCTATCATTTTCCTGACCCCAACCCAGCACAGTCCATATTTGCAGATACATAACATTATTCAGCTGTATCATTTATACTGTGCCATTTATTGTTCTCTTCACTATGCATGGTTATCTGATAGTTGTTAATTGGGTGTAGTAAAAATTTGCAAATTGTTTAAAAGCAAACATTAAAAGACAAACACATTGCTATATTTTTCTAAGTGGGCCTATGTAAGAATTGCTAGAGAGCTGCATTAAGAGTGCATTTTCTGTTCTTTCCCACTTTACCATTCTGAGGTGAGGCCCAGCAATCTCTGTTTTTAAAAAGGATCCCAGTGATTCCTCAACACATTCAAGCATGAGATAGGCCAAATGCTTTTATTCATAACATTTTAGGGAACCAGAAACAGAGGAGTTATTGCCATGCCCATTTTCTCTCATCCTGCCCCATATCCAATAGGTCCCTACTTCAGGTTAATTCTGTATTTCTCTCCTGAACCCTTCTTTACACCCTCTTTTAGGGGCCATAATTTATTACACTTGGTATTTGTGCGCCCTTGGTTAACACTAAAATCCAATCATGTTTCACATACTTAAATTATTCACTGACTCCATATCTTTTATAGATTGAAATTCAAAGGCTTTGACATGGCTTGTAAGGCTAGCCCCCCAACTCCCTTCTGAATCTCATTGGGCACCCTCCAGTCATAACCACACACACAGCTTTGCATCCTGTGAAGGCACCCTCTCCCCATGTAATTTGGCTATATTTCCACTGCCTGACATAACCACACTCACCTCCAGCTCATCACTGTCTGTGTCCACATATTCAGCACTCACCACCCACTCTTGGACTCCCTCCCCTTTGATAGGTGACTCCCCAGAGCCAACCCGGGGTTCCATGGATCCAGTACAGTCAACAGTCTGAGCTCTTCTCACACCTATTGTAATTAATCCTGTGCTTGTCACTCTGTGGGCTATTTTCCATCCAGGGACTAAGGAAGCACACAGACCTCAAGGACCTGGGCCACATGGGTGTCAAGGGCCAGCAAGCAAGTCAGAAACAGTAATCATCCTGGGAGTGAGTAGTCATTGAAAGAAGGGGGAAAAATGGGACCAAGAAAGGATTTTTTAAATTGAATTAAGGAATTCCATGGAGTTATTCATTGTGTTCACATGAGATGAAACATGGGCTTAAATTAAAGCAGACTGTGTCTCCGTTGGGTATAGGAAGGATAGCTTTACTGCAAAGTGGGTAAAAGACTGAATAGAACAGCAAGAGGAGTTGTGGAGTTAGATTCTCTTCAGGGCTGTCTTGAAGATGAGAAGAGGTAGATGTTTATCTGTTTATAAGCTATGAATTCCAGGAAGGAATTGTAACATACATTCTCAGGTCTTTCCATACATCTTGAACAATGTTAAACTTCATTGTTAAATGTGTTCACATTTCTAATGTTTTCTTTAGAATGATTTTCTAGAAAGAAAATTAATAGTTCAAAAGATATAAACATTTTGGGTGTCTTTGCTGTGTATTGCTAAGTAGATTTTCAGAAAACCCCTATCCTTATTTTCTCTTTTGATAAGTGAAAAATACACTAATGTTATTTTATTTCTTGATTAAATTGTTAAGTATTTATGTATTTATTAGTCTTTATAAATTTCTCAATGTATAACATGACTGGCATATTTGGGATGGGGGGACTGTTGATGTTTTTAACCATTTCTCTCCTGAGGTCTTATCATTTTTCTTATTTATCTGAAACAGTTCCATGTCAATAACAGACATTTTAGCCCTTTGTTTTATCTCTGGCATTTCCCCCTGACTTGTTATTTTATTTTTAATTTCATTAATGTTGTTTTTGACATATAGAAATGTATCCTGGCTACAAATTCATGCGATACTATGCTTCAGTGTGCAGATAATAGATGATATACTTACTTTAATCTGTAATTGTGCTGGTCTTTCATACAAACTCTCACCTGTTGGGCAGAAAAAAAGAAATGAACTTTTAGGCCTTTTTTTGGAATTTTGTGTGAGCTGACTGTTTACACAATCCCATTAAGTACTTTTTGGTTTGTTGAAATAATTAGTCTCTCTTATTTCCACCCTCCTTTCCAGTTCAGTTTTAAATGAAGTTGAGGATACCGGAGAGAAGGGCTCTGGTAACCTCTTTGTTATAGACAAGAACAGTTTGGATCACATGGTACCATCTAATGAATCTCTCTCTATCTTCTCTCTGTCTCTGTTCCCCCACCTGCCTCGCTATCTCAACTTGACCCTACCTGTCTGGTTAGGTTCTCCTGGCCTGGGTTCCATAGTGACCTCAGGCGGTCGCCACACTCTCCTGGCCACAAGAAATCCACCCAGCCTCAGCTCAGAGGTCTTCTCCCTTTCACTGTGTGCCAGACTCACAGGATTTAGATTTAGTCCCAAAACTCTCAAGGGACAAGTCCCAGACATACCCCATGGGAACCCAGGTGGCTCGGAAAAGGCCCATGCCCAGCTCACCCTGTGTCTAACCAGCTGCATCAGCTGCTCCCCCTGAGATGGCTGCACTCTCAGTGGTAAAGGAGCAGCCTGAGAGGCCTCTCTTTCTAAAGAACTAAGTGCAAATGGAGACAACGGTTCTCTCTCTGAGTCTCTCCTAATCAAGTGCCAAAGCCATGACACACGCGTCTATTTTTCCTCTCCTACCTTCACACTTCCTTCTTCCCTCTGGCTTTTCACTTTTAATTTCTGCTGCCTCAAACCCTCCTCCTAACCCAGAGCAGCAGGCCTCTTGGCCTCAGCCTCGGGGACAGAGTGCTATCCTTTCCACACTCTGGCAGAACTGCAGGATCTGCTCAACAGATTCAGGCATCCAGCAATCCTTGCTCTCCTGACTTTCAAGAAAGCACATTCCTATCTTCCCATGCTCAGGGCAAGTCATCCCAGCGGCTTGGCCTCAGAGGATGAGGCTGCAGGTGGGACATGAATAAGGGGGTAAATTTGGAGACATCTGTTTGATCATGGTAAAATATTGCCCTGGTTACATACATTTTCCATTTTTTAGTAGTCAGATCTTATGTTGCTTTTACATTTGGAAAGTTCTCTCCCATTTAAATGTCAGGTAAATATTCATCTGTAGTTTCTTTTAATTTTTAAGACTCTTTTCCTTGTTTCAAAGTATTTAGTCCAAATGAGATGTATTTTAGAAAATGTAAATTAAAATCTAAGTAGTTTTATATTTTAACAAATCTTCTCTCAATGTTTGACATATTCTCTTCTTGGATTTTCGCATGCTACAATTTTCTAGTATTTTGATTTTTCTTCTGCTTTGCTCCAAAATATGGTCAAGAATGGCTATTATTTTCCCTTTTCTTCTCATACGTGGTTTCCTCAGTGTCACACACACTTTTACTGTCTCAAATATGTATGGACTAAGAAATGGTCAAAAGGCCAGAGATTGTGTTCCAACTTACCCATTGGACTCATTCACTGGGATCTTGACCCAGGCCCCTCACTTCATACATCCTTCTCTTTTGAACCCAAACACCAACCCCAGCCACCTTCCTTATGTCTGTAAAGGGCATCCATCCCCTCATTCCTCAGGTTCCAGACACCTACTCACACACTTCCCAGCCATCCTGGGCCCCTCCTGGCTGCCTTCTGGTCAGTTTTTTAGTACTCGAGATTCTTTGTACATTCATTTGCACTCTTGGGTCCTTTTGGCTCTTAAGAACTTGCATGTTCTTTAGAACCATTTTGAAAGACAGCTCCTTTCTGGAACCCTCACTTTGTGCTCTTTACAAATCAAAGCAATCTTTTATTTATCTAAATCTTTCTAGCACTTTGTGCTTTTCTAATAATGCTTATATCACTTGACCTTGTATTATGATATTTATACATGTCACTTTCTCTTATGTTGTAAATATCCTGTGTGCAGAATTCCTACACTACCAAGTAATGATAAACAAAAGGAATTATACTTTCTGCACAAAGCTTATATTTAAAAGTATGAAACCTGTATAATGAAGATTGGATCAATTACTCTTACAAAATTAATAAAACTAGAAATAATTTAAGTAACATTTAGGACAGGCCTTTTAACCATGGTGTGAATTCTCTCCATCGCTCCCTCTTCTCCTTCTCTCCCTTTTCCGTGCACAAACTAAAGGACAGAAGCCACATCATAAGATTTTGTCTAATCTGCATTTTCAGGATAATGCCTTAAACATTACAGAGCCTCAGCATACAGTTGTTAAAAGAATAGATGGATGAGTGGATAAAGGCAATGGTCACCTAACAAGTAATATGACGTTTATTGATACAAGATCATAAAATGGACTTTTGTAAGTGTTCTCCCTCTCAAAATGTTCTTTCTACTGATTTTCAGTGAGGCGGTATGCTCACCTCTGACCTGGCCCCGCAACAGCCCAATGTTGCAAGTACCCCTGTCAGTCCAGGCCCACTTCTTCCCAAGTCCAAATACTACCATAAAGCCAAATGATAATGATAAATCTTATGCTACTTTTCCTAGGCTCCAAAATATTGTTCATAAGAAATGACTCAAGCTATAAAATAACAGGGAGTGGGGGAGCTCATTGGAGATGTGGATACCAATTATTCTATAGAATAAAAACAATGTTTGAGGGGTGGCAGCCATCTCCTACTTGGTGAGTTTTAATCGTCCGCCATCTGTGTCTCCACGGTGTCCATCAGGCCCAGTCACTCTCTGGCACCATGGCTGCCCTCAGACCCCTCGAGAAACACAAGATTGTCAAAAAGAGGACCAAGAAGTTCATCAGGCACCAGTCAGACCGATATGTCAAAATTAAGCGGAACTGGCGGAAACCCAGAGGCATTGACAATAGGGTGCATAGAAGATTCAAGGGCCAGATCTTGATGCCCAATATTGGTTATGGGAGCAACAAGAAAACAAAGCACATGCTGCCCAGTGGCTTTCGGAAGTTTCTGGTCCATAATGTCAAGAAGCTTGAAGTGCTGCTGATGTGCAATAAATCTTACTGTGCTGAGATTGCTCACAACGTCTCCTCAAAGAACCGCAAAGCCATTGTGGAAAGAGCAGCCCAGCTGGCCATCAGAGTCACCAATCCCAATGCCAGGCTGCGCAGCGAAGAAAATGAATAGACAGATTGTGCACACATTGTATTTTTGTTAATAAAATCATAAAATTCTGCCAAAAATTTTTTTAAAAAATAAAAACAATGTTTGAACCAGCTCATCCCCACCCCCACTGTGTGTCAGAATGACCAGTGAGTCGGCACACACTTCATTGTAACCACTACGAGCATTTCAATTTCCAGCCAACTTCAATATTAATTATGTGTCACTCATCTAGGCAGAAATCTGGTCATGGGAGTGTGAGTGTACGTGCAGACACCCCTCTTTAGTTAAGGGAATGAGCCCTCCATCCCCTCCCTCCACACTATAAATGTAACTGGGTTGCTAATCAGAAAGGCCTCAGGACAGAGGTAAGAGGGATAAATTCCTATTTACTGAATTGATATTACTGGCTCCCTGGGTGCCCTTCTTCTCTGTGGAAGCACTTTTGGCCGTCTGATGTGGGATTTTTGTCTGGCACTGTTCTGAGACTGGGGCTTTGGGGCCTATATTAATTTTAGATTCTAGTCTGTGGAGATTAGTCTATTCTATGAGCTCTAATGTACTGGTGAAATACTTTTCAGGAGCAAAAATGCTTGCTTATCTGATCCATACTCTTCGATATGATTTCCACCTCACATTCTCTGTTAGGGATGAATATGATTAATTCATTACCCAAGATTATAGCACTATGCTAAAAGCTACCTTGAGGCATTTCTTTTGGTGTGAAATATTAAAGATTCAACATTTATATCAGCGAACCTAATTCATATTCCTGAGCCTGTGGGCTGAGAAAGGAACGTGAAAATATTCCATCATTTTCTCCATCAGTTTGTTAAAATGTTTAAGAGGATTATTGCTTTAACTACCTCTTTGATAAGGGCTAGGCGAACTCTGTCCAGGAAAACTAAAATACAAAAACTAAAAGCCACAATGTCTTTCATTCCTTAAAAATGTTATGAATCATGTTTTCACAATAGTGGACCTTGGTTCACAATACCTTATTCAAGTATTATACTAATAAAAGCTTTCTTCACAATGAGAATAACAATATTGTATGATAGGAACTAGAATATAGGATCCTTTAGGGTGTAAATAGAAGAATATTTCTAGCGCAGGGCACAGAGGTTTGAATAGTGCAACTGAATTTCCAAATTCCTCTGAGGTGGCCTTGGAAATGTATTTTAATGCTTCGATTTAAGTCAGAATGTGACTGAAATTTGCCACCACTTTAAGTAAAATAACAGCATAAAATAATGATATTGTACTATAAAAGATTAACTTAGACCATAGATAAAAAGTTTACATCTTCCAGATCCTGCCTGTTTGCTCTCGTGTCTGGTAGAGAAAGCTTGTGGTCAAATAAATAAATAAGTAAAATAATAAATAGGTAAAATAAATAAATGCAGCTGATGGGCTTACTCTCACCTCCAGTGGGTAGAAAGAGATATAATTAGAGATACAGTTATATGGTATTTCCTTTCTTGTTTTAAAATCATCAAATATACATTTATAATAATTTCTAAATTATACTTGTCAAATTTTGTAAGGATAGTTTTAGAGCTAATTTTTATGTGACTGCCACCCATTCAAGGAATAGATAGTGTGGTGATGGCCGGAGGGAGGAGGTGTAGGAGCTGGGTGGAGGTGGGTAAAGGGGAAAAATGGGAGACATCTGTAATAGAGTCAACAGTAATTTTTTTTAAATGAAGAAAAAGAATTAGGACCATTCCAGTCTTGCCTCTATGTGCCTCTCCAATTACTCAGAGTGGTCTTTATTAAAAATATTTCCTAGAAGCTCAAAAGGAATGAGGACTTAACTCTACTCTTTCCAATCAGGCTTCCACTAAAAGTCCTTGCTGAGCTAGAAATCATGTACAAAAGAGTCAACACTGAGTAAAAATCTTCTTCCTTGAACGGCAAACATTTAAAGACTTCTAGAAAATTAGCCCCATTAGAAATAATCCAGGAGCAAATCACTGTAAGACCACAGAAAAAACTGAGTATGTTACATATATAGGAGTATGTTAAAAAAGCACACAGGTCATTTTTGCCAAACAAACTCTCAGGCAATTATTGAGAACCAGCTAAATGCAAGCAGAGTGCTAGATACTCTAGAACATGTGAAGAGTGGTTAGAACATACACACCAAAAGTTCCTGTGGCCAAATACATTAAAGGGTCTTTCTTTAAAGAGGAATTTTCATTTCTGAAGAGGTACGTAGTATAAATTATTTTCCAAGGTGTTGTTTTTGTTGTTGTTTTTCATTTTTTGGTGTTTTGTTTTTGTTTTTGGTTTTTTGTTTTTTGTTTTTACTAAGGCTGGCATTTTTAAGGAACAGTAATCAAAATGCCTAATGTTTTATAGACACAGGGAAATTTTGTTCAAGGATATCAATATATATCATTAGTCAAATATTTATAGAACCCCAAATTTTGAAGTCATCTAGGACATAAAAAAGGACTTTCCTGAAGTATGAAGGTCTTTTGAGCCATTAAAAGCAATCTATAATGCGATGGGGTCATTGCTTCCCTTTTAGAACTGGCCTCTAATGTAATTTGGTGCCATTCCAGCATCCTGGGGTAGAAAGAGATCTGGCCTTCTAGCCTGAGGTCAAGATGACCTTGCACAAGTTAACCAACCTTTGAGGGTCCACAGTTTTCTCACAGAAAAAAATAAATGGTTCAGATGGGATTATTGTAATTAACCTAAATCAACATCTTAATCTATTTTTTTAAAAGTTGAAATGTCTCAGACAAACTGGCTTTGATCTCAAAGTAAATAATTAACTGAAAGAAATCATAAAATAGACCCATGACATTCTAATGTTGTATCTTTTTTTTCATTTGTGTTTATATACGTGTGTGTGTGTGTGTGTGTGTGTGTGTGTGTGTGTGTGTGTCAAATGTAAGCACCTTCTCCAAAACTCAGAGAAATCAGCACCTGGTGGATTTTTTTTTTTTTTGGAAGTCACTGTGTAGTTTTGTTGTCCATTCTCAGGAAGTTCGGGAGATGAATTGGAACCTAGCATGGTATAGCAAGGATTGGTGTATTTGTTTACCAGGTTGTTCTTCACTGTACATAAATAAGCAGTTAAGCCTTAACAGACCCTGAGGATAATTTGTCATAATAATGTGTGTTTTCAGTGCTAACTTCTTTTACATATTATTAATAGATTATGCACTTAGTATAAATAGCTTAGGGGAAACCATTCAGTTAGATTTGTTTGTTTTCTAACATGTTAATGGGGCAAGAAAAAGTTATCTTAAACTACTGAGCAAATTGTACACACTACATGAAGTTTAGAGCATGAAAAAATCTAGCACATCTACTAAGCTGACCAAAGAGAATATTATTTAATCAATTACAAATTATGAACTCCAAGAAAAGATGTTCTAAATCTAAGACAGCAGTAGCATTCTATGGAGAACATATCTGGAAAATATGAAAATGGAAATGAAAAATATATCCTTGACTTTCTCCTATAGAATGAAAGAAATAAAAGAACCATCTTTCATCTGTTTTGAATTGTTAGAAGACTTTTAGATATTCTGGCCTTTGGGAAATTTTAGTCTTATTTTAGTTGTGAGAAAAGTGGAAAGTGAAGAGCAATTCTGCATATTCAATTACTTGTTTTTCTTCTGGAGAACTGTGGTCTGGGCATCATGTGCTCAGGGGACAAGGAAATACCAGATCAATTAGTAAGAAAGGTCTGCTTTTATGCTGGAGTCTTGACTTTGGGGAATAAGGAGGAGATCAAGACACATTTTCACAGTTGAGCACAGATAAGCAAGACAGATTGCTTTGGAGTGGTTGATGGCTCTGCAAACATTGATGTTAAAAAAAACAACTTTTTAAAAGGGAAAAAAATGAGCAATGGTTTTTCCAAGAGTGGATATTTGCAAATGTAAATGCATGCTGCTTTGCTGGCAATCATAGAGCACCTGGCATTAGTACTATTTGCTTCCTAAAGTGTATTACTAAGACGGAAATATTAGAGAAAATGTATGAATTAGGTATCTGAAGTGAATTAAGAAAATATGTGGTGTTTACAGAGCTTTCAGCAAGAGATCTTTCAATACTTCAACAACAGGATTGTTCATAGGCTAAGAAAGGAGAAATGAACACTGTGTTAGTTAGGATTCTCCAGAGTAACAGATCCAATAGGCTCTGTATGGAGATTTATTATAGATATTGGCTCATGCAATTATGGAGGCTGAGAAGTCTCACCATCTGCCATCTGCAAGCAGGAGACCAGGAAGCTGATGGTGTAATTCAATTCCAGTCGGAGGCCAATGGTGTAAATTCCAGTCTGAGAGCAGGAAAAGATGGGATGAGATGTCCCAGCTCAAATAGGCAGAAAAAACGGGGAGGGAGGTGAATTCCTCCTTCCTCCACTTTTTGTTCTATTCAGACTTGTAATGGGTTGAATGACACCCACCCACATTGGGAGGAAATCTACTTTACTGAGTAACTGATTGGAATTTCATCTCATCTGGAAACACGCTCACATGTAACCCAGAAATAATATTTAATTTGAGCACCCTGTGGCCAGTCACATTGACACATGAAATTAAGCATCACATATTCTAAGTGGTAAATAAACTTCATATTCCAGTGGTTATGGAATATGACTGTTAATAGAATTGGGACTTTTCTAATTTCTCTTCTCTTTGCTTCTGGTTTCCCCTTCCATGATGGCATAACTTAGGACAGTGGTCAGCAAACTCATTAGTCAACAGAGACAAATATCAACAGTACAACGATTGAAATTTCTTTTGAGGGCCGAAAACTGACTTCTGTGCATAGGCCATGAAGTTTCAATCGAACTGTACATGCGCGCCCACACGTGGTATTTTGTGGAAGATCCACACTCAAGGGGCCAAAGAGCCACATGTGGCTCACTAGCTGCAGTTTGCCAACCACTGACTTAGGAAAATCAGTAGTTTCAATACCAGAACTTTAGCCTCTTTCCTGTAATTTTTTTCTCTAAAGAAATTATGTCTGTTTTGTGGACTGACGACCCTATCAGACAAATGATTCATAAAGTTGCTGGGATCATACCCCTATGAGATGGGTTACAGTGGTGAGCAGGTCAGACTGATGATAACAACATCAGCCAGAAATGCTTGGGCAGCATAGGAAGCTATGAGCTTAACTATTTCTTTTGTCATCATCATTTCCTGAGTATAACAACAGACATTTGCCTTTTAATTGTTTGGCAGGAGGTTCTATGTTGAAGCTACAATAGAGAAGGCCAAAGTTAGAATCTGAGATCTTTGAAAAAGGGGTCATTGATTTTTTGAATAGTTCTTAAGGAAAATACCTGTGCTTCTATTTGGTTGAGGGGATGCTAGTCACTTGTGTCATGGTCTTTCTTCATCCCCGGGATAGACTTGACCATGGCTATAGAGAGTAAGTCTAGTCCTAGGTCTGTGTTTTAGAAGGTTTTATAGATTTTCATTCTGTATTAAATTTGAGTTCTGATATTTACACAATTTCTATCATTAACTACAAAAGGAAAAACATCCTTATTATCTGGTGGCAGGTTTGTTTATTATATCTACATTTGAATATGGATATAAGAACAATATTCTTTGAGATTTATTTCAAGATTGGAGAAAATTTGATTGCCAGCATTTATGGGGAAGAAGAAAAAAGCCACAAATTATGTGCAGGACTTTGCACCATTTCAGAGAGTAAAGGTTTGCACTCCTTTTGAAGATAGAGGAAAACTGTTACTGAAAGTTAATTTAAAATAGGCACTTCATTTATAATGAAAGCCGCCTACCATAACTCAGAATGAAGCAGGCTTTATTATCTTTTTAGTCATCTAGTAATCAATCAAACAGATTTCCTGTAAATTTGAGTGTAATTTTTAAAATGTATATATATCCATCTCTATTTTTTTCTAACGTGTTCTCATTAAAAAACTTGAAATGAGTAACTCTAGTTTAAAAAAAAAATTGGCCCCTAGATAAGGAAATGACACTTGAGAGTAAACCTAGGTCATTAAAAATTTTACATTTTTAAACTGTAAGTTGAACCACACTTTTTAAATTTAAAAGAAGAAAAAAAAGGAATTATCTATAATTACCTCTCTTTGCAATAATCACTATTCATATCTTAATATTTCCTTCATTATTTTTTCATCATTTTTGATAGAGTCAAAGGATATAAGCTTGTCTCTGTATTTTCTACTAACACTAACTTAAGTTTTGCCACATGGCAACATAATATTCACAACCATCTGTTTAGTGGCTGCACTGAGTGGGTTGATAAATTAATCATTCGTTTGTGGTTGGTCTTACAAGAAGACATGACCAAACCTTTTAAAATGCATATTTAAACAAAAATCCGTCAACATTGGAAAGTATTCTGAATTTAGTAAGTAACAAAGTAAATGTACTGCAGCTGAGGAACCACAACAGAGCTGTCCCCTGTCGTTGGTTTAGCACAAGCCAACGTCTTGCTTCCCAACTCCACAGCACCTATTATTCTGGCTGGATTGATTTGAATTGCATTTTCCTTTGTCAGGCTCTGTCATCAGCTGAGGAATCAAGAGGGAAGCTTTTCTTATCTCTACACATCTTCAAAGTTAATTTTTGTTTTTCCACCTTTTATGAAACTCCACTATAGCATCTTATCCTCACAGCCTATCCTTTTCTATTATGAAGTAGCACAATAAATGTTTATTGTCCAAAAAAGTTTATTTTTTAATGTGAATAAAATTGAACATCAATTTGGCAGTGATTTTTCTGCCATACATGTGCATTGCTCTTGTGGAAAATTAAGAGTGAAGCCTACATCAGTGAAGTAGCTGGGTGCTCTTTCCTGGGGGTGAGGACAGGTGCCATTCACCCAGCCTCATGAACGTGTGTGCAAGGATCAAAAAATTCTGAGCTGAACAGTTGAAGGCAATAGGCAGTTCCTTCTGTGAGTTGTTGTGCAAACTTTCTCAACTGTCTCAGAGAAGAAAAGGTTCTATGGATAACACATTCAGGAATCACCAAATACTATGGACACGTCATGGAGATTTGAGTTGTAAGGTGTCCTGAGGTAACAAAACAAATAAACAAATAAACAAAACAAAACAAAACAAAAAGCCCTTCTCATTTGATTTATCTAGTACTTACCAGATATATTTTATTCCAGAATCCTATTTTCATTTTAAAACCTATTATTTAATTTATTGTGGACCTAGTATACCTAACACCTATATAGTGCAATGCCATTATTTGAGTTGACACATTTAAAAAATGACAAATTTATCCTTATTCTTTTCTTTGCATTGCACAATATTAAGCACCTACTGTCTAGAAGCCCTGGGTTTCACTTGGCCTTCTTTAACCTTGAGCTACTTCTCAAGGAATCACTGATAGTAAGAGAAATGATGTACCAACCCTACAGGCACCTTTGACCAAATGATTGATCGCTGAAAAAGAGAAGAGAGACTTATTAGAAAAGCCTACTGTGTGTTGGCAGTGCCCCAGGGAATGAGGCTAATAAAGGGAGTCCTTTCTACTCACCTTCAGGTACTCTTGTCTGGCAATGCCCAGAATTTACCTCTCTTGGGGAGAGTTTTAAATTATTAATCATGAAAGGATTCCTTCTACTTCCATCCATCCCCAAGTGCGGCACCAGCTGCTAGGTATCAGTCTAGCATTTCTTTCAACACAGGGAATTAAATGGCATGTGACAAGAGGATCTATTTCAAAGAGCTAGTAGAAGATGATCAATGATGGAGGAAATCAGAGTTGAGGAAGGAGCATCAGTGACTTGAAATGTTCCCTAGAGCTCTGACCCCATGAGGGCTTTAACTAAATGGCTACTTAGTTTATTGGATTTACCAACTGCACATATTTAAATGAAATGGATGGAAGAAAGAACCTCTACACAACATGGCAGAAAAATGACAAAAAGCTTTTGAAGGTCAGGGAACATGGCACAATCACTTAGACTAGCGAGAAAATGAAATTCTTCTCAGGACCTTGTAGACCTGATGGTGCTATCAATTTTAAAATGGATATAGTGCTTGAGAATGTGTATGTTTCATACTAAATGACTATGTACTGAATTATAATAGCTTTGGGCATCCTCTTAAGAACTTAACAAATGATTTACATGAAATGTGAATATCATTAATACCAGAGAAACTATTTATTTATTACTATAACCATATATTAGAAAGCAGAGCTTCCAAAGTCTTTGGCAAAAAAAGAATGAGAAAAGAAAAACAAAAAAGAAAAAATAGTCTTATATCAATGAGCTCTTAAATTTAAAAACAATCCCGCAATACTGAACTAAAAGGAAGCTTCTTCAAATTCTTTCTATACAATTATCAACCAAATTATCATCTTTACATAATCTCACATAGTAAGAAATAGCATTTGAATTTTCTTTAATAAACTGGATAGACATGTAGAAGCTATATCTCTTGATGTGATTTTTTGAAAAGGGCGTGGGGAGTCTTGACCAAGTTCAATTACACATTTTACTTATGAGATGAAAACATCTATTTATACATAGTAACAATACACTAAATTCCTAGATAATTTGATGAGGTGGCATTTTCAGGGTTTGGGAATGAAATGTTAGGAAGCCTTAAAATAAAGAATGTAATCATATCTGAGGAGGTGTGTGTGTGTGTGTGTGTGTGTGTGTGTGTGTGTGTGTGTGTGTGTGTGTGAAGGACTAGATATGTCCTTTTCTATAGTGTATGTGGCTGTATATGTATGTGTAAAGATAAAGTACTAGTTTGCTAAGAGTGCATCAACAAAATACCACACACTAGGTAGTTTAAGCAACAGAAATTTATTTTCTTACACTTCTGTAGGCTAGAAGTTTAATATAAAGGTGTGGGCAGGTTTGGTTTCTTCTGGGGTCTCTCTCTTGGTTAGGCGATCTTCTCCCTGTGTCCTCACATGCTCTTTCCTCTGTGGCTCAAATTTCTATTATGTATTTTTGTGTCCAAGTTTTCTCTTAATAAAATACCAGCCAGATTGGATTAGAGCCCATCCTGACAGCCTCATTTTAACTTAATTACATCTTAAAGACTCTATCTCCAATACCATCACATTCTGAGGTAATGAATATTAGGGTTTCAACATATGAATGGGGGTTTGGGGGAGGACACAATTCAGTGGCAATACATAGTATATATAAAAATGCATAATTGGGGATTTACTGTCATCAGGATTTATATTTTTCCTAAATTCTGTGTAGGTGCCATCATTCGCATTGAAATGACCATGTAAAAAAGTGAGTTAATTTTCTTCCTAAAATTAAATGACTTCCACTAGTCCACAAGAAAGCCTTTATAATTAACTAGAGGCCTGATGCATGAAATTCGTGTGGGGGTGGGGGGATGTCCCTCAGCCCAGCCTGTACCCTTTACAATTTGAGACCCCTCTAGGGATGTCTGACTCATGTTTAGGCCTGATCCTGGTAAGATCAGGCCTAAACGGGCAGTCAGACATCCCTCTTACAATCCAACACTGCTGGCTCCCAACTGCTCGCCTGCCTGCCTTCCTGATTACCCCCTAACCACTCCCCTGCCAGCCTGATTGATGCTTAACTGCTCCCTGCCAGCCTGTTTGCCCCTAACTACCCTTCCCTGCAGGCCTGGTCATCTCTAACTACTCTCCCCTGCAGGCTTGATCACCCCCAACTGCCCTCCCTTGCAGGCCTGGTCCCTCCTAATTGCCCTCCCCTGCTAGCCTGATCCCTTGCAGACCTGGTCCATCCCAACTGCCCTCCTCTGCTGGCCATCTTGTGGCAGCTATCTTGTGTCCACATGGGGGCAGTCATCTTTTGCCACATGGGGGCAGCCATCTTGTGTATTGGAGTGATGGTCAATTTGGATCTTATTCTTTCATTAGATAGGATTAGATAGGATAGAGGCCTGGTGCATGGTGGAGGCTGGCTGGTTTGTCCTGAAGGGTGTCCCACATCAGGGTGGGGGTTCCCTTGGGGTGTGAGGCAGCCTGGGTGAGGGGCCTGTGGTGGTTTACAGGCTGGCCACACCCCCCAGCGACCTAAGCTGAGGCCCTGGTATCTGGGATTTACTTATCTTTTATAACTGAAACTTTGTAGCCTTAAGTGGAGGCCAGGGCAGGCCAGGGCTGTGGAAACTTGGCTTCCTCCATTGCTGGGGCAACTCAAGCCTCTGCTCTCTCCAGTTCTGTGACTGCCACCATTTTTATTGGGATTTATTTATCTTCTATAATTGAAACTTTGTAGCCTTAAGCAGAGGTCAATGCAGGCCAGGGCAGGTGGAAAGCTTGGCTTCCTCCATTGCTGGGGAAACCCAAGCCTCCTGCTCTCTCTGTAGCTGCAGACATCTTGGTTGGGTTAATTTGCATACTCACTCCTGATTAACTGGTGGATGTAGCTTGTGGGAGTAGCAGAGGTACGGTCAATTTGCTCATTACTCTTTTATTAGAATATTAGATTTAAAAAGTATTTCAAAGAATCTTTTGTATATTTTCTTATTAAAATAATTATAAAATATTTAGCCAACCAACACAATCAATTAGTTATGGGAAAAAACATAAGTATAATTCAAAAAAAATGTTTCCTTGAGATAGAACAGATGAGAATAAATTGTAATAAGCATATTGGTTTAGCTTTGGAATAAGCATTTCAGCATTTACTTTTAAGAGACTAAAATATCATATAGACATATTACAAATTTTTGCCCTGGTGGTATGCTCAGTGGTTAGAGTTTTGGTCCTAGGACTGAAGGGTCTCAGGTTTGATTCCCAGTTAAGGACATGTACCTGGGTTTCAGGTTCGGGAGGCAACCAGTCAATATGACTCTTTCACATATCTCTCTCTCTCTCTCCCTCTCTCTCTCTCTCTCTCTCTCTCTCTTCCCTTTTCTCTTTTACTTCCTCCCCCTTCTCTCCCTCTCTCCTTCTCTGTCTTTTTCTCCCCTTGTCCCTCCCTTCTACTCTCTCTGAAAAGCAGTAGAAAAATATCATCAGGAGAGGATTAACCAAAACATATAAATATTAATAATTTCATACACCAAAAAATTTTGTGTACATTCCTTAATAGTTTTGTACACAGTTTTGACCTTAGCTTTATTTAGCCATGATGCCATCATACAGTTCTAGAGTTGACAAATCATAAGGGATTCTGGGTAGGGATAACCATGTCGCTGTGTAAGCAGTTGGGGTGCTGAGCAACTCTCTTGCCTTTGTTTCAACAAGAGCAATTTGACTCATTTATTTATACATACAGAAGATCCACACAAGGTTTCTTGAAAAATCAGCTTCTGCTGCTTTGAAACATTAAAGAAAACCTCTAGTGTGGTAGAGTGTTCCATTGTACAGTCAGGAAACTGGGGCCCAGACACCAATCCCTTTGCACTAGGTTTGTGAGCATGTCCAATTGTTGGCATCATTATTTGATGAGTTTATTATTCGGCAGGCAGGCTCCTAGGACATGCTAATAAATGACATTTTTATGATTTTTTACGAGACTCTGACAAGTCAGTCCATGGGTTACACAGTTAGGTTTCCGCATCCCCAGGTCAATCTCCTAACTATTGGAAGTCTTCACTTAACATCACTGATAAGCTAAGCAAGACCACATACAACAAAACCAGTTTTACCCCAAGTTGATTGATATAAATGAGTTAAGCTCCTACATCTCTTCAACATAGCACGATGACACTAAACCGAACGACGTTGTTCTAAGGCCTGCTGTATGCAATATTACTCAAATACTGTTTGATGAATGCTCCTGCTGTCCACACAAATCAGATCTCCCTGTGGTTTCGTTTGGCAGGTAAAAAAGTGAAGATTGTAACTTCACTGTGGTCATGTGGGATATGGTAGAAAGTCAGGATAGGGACTAGATGTCCAGTTTGTCATCTCTGGGTGACATTATCTTTTTATTTTCCAATTAATGTTATTTTAAGTGCTTTTATTAGTTCCATAGTATCCACAATTGAAGTTTGTTTCTTCTCCTTTGGCAATTTCTTAAATATATTGAGACTGAACTCAAATTCAGGAAACTATTCTGATGGCAGTTTTTTCTATAGCTCACCAGAGCACATGTCTGTCTTATTTTGCATTTTTTCTGAGATGTGCATTGCTTTATTCTGTGGTTCTAGAACTGATATGATTGATACTGTGTGCCTGTGGGTAAAATGAAACCTGCAGAATGTACTAAATATGCTTGAGCGAGTGTACTTCCAGAAAAATGTCACTGCTTATGACCCTGGAAAGTAATTATATATCTTAAAATAATGTGTATCTCCCTTCTTTCCTGTTTAGACCCCTCCTTTCCCCTGAGCTATAGCTGTGAACTGGGACAGGAAAAGCTGGGCAACATTTGGCAAGTCCCAAAGGAATTCTCGGGAGCCTCACTTTCTAACACTGAATTCTGAATGTGTATCTTTTCCCTGCCTTAGACAGCTTGAAAATTCTCACCACTCTACAAGCAGAGAGTGTTAGATTGAAGGCAGTCATTCGTTTAGCAAATATTTTTCAGATCTGCTCTTTGCTAGGCCTTAGTCCCAAGACTGGAAATCCTGCCATCTTTGTCAACAACAATTAGAAATGGAAATATCTCAAGCAATGACAATGAAATTGAGTTTGTAGAAGGGTGCTAGGGATAGATGTAACAAGATTGGTGAAGTGTCGGGACCTGTTGACGCTTCGTGATGCGCTTATGAGATTCACTGCATAACCAATCATGTGTTGAATTGTGACGCTTTCAACCTTGTGCAGGTTTGAAATCTTCCTAAATAAGTAAATAAATATTTTAAACCTATTTAGTTGGCAAAGCCTGGGTAGGCCCAAGACCAGAAAACAAAATCAGCAATGAGGAAAGAATCAGATCAGAATAAGAAAAAGGAAAAAATAAAGAAAAGTTGGAGCCCAAAAGGTAGTAAGAGGGCCCTTGCTAGGATTTTCCAGCTCCCGTGGGAGGTGAGGCTGGTGGCTTGAACCAGGCTACTGTTGTGACCCTAAGTCATTTCTAGCCCTAAGTTCTAATTTATAATTAAGATAACTGCTCCATAATTTATATTTCATTCTCTTCAAAGTATATCAAACTTCTTTTCTGTTTTTTTTTTAAATCTCCTTAAGATCAGAGGATCTGTTTTGCTCACCATTTGAACCCCAATAATTAGTTTAATAATTGGAATATGCTGGGTACTTAAAAATAGTTGTTGAGTAACTGTTTTTAATGTGCCTCATTAACAGTTTTGTTCTCTTTTTTTTGCGGGGGGAGGGGGTGGGTCCTGAAACAGGAATCCCATCAATGCCTGTATGTATGATTCTGGAAACCTACAGGGGTAGGGCAGGTGTTTGGGCGCCCACAGAGAAAATGCCTCCATAACTGGGGCTATAGCGTTAGTGTGCCTAACCACAAATTAACCATTTTCTTATCATTTTTCCATCCCTGGCATCTTGGACTGATGATATGACAATGCTGAATCACGGTGTCCGTGTGTTTGATTTTTGACAGCAAGCCAGAGATTTCCTCTGTGCAAATTTAGCGACACCAATCCCTTTGCACTAGGTTTGTGAGCATGTCCAATTGTTGGCATCATTATTTGATGAGTTTATTATTCGGCAGAGAGACTCCTAGGACATGCTAATAAATGACATTTTTACGATTTTTTACGAGGCTCTGACAAGTCAGTCCATAAGATTTATGGACTACGGCCACTGCAGAGCCTTTTCTGTGCTCTGGGTGCTTACAAAGAAATAAGAGGAATGGACCTCATCCGTGTAACACTGGCCATCTTGTTTGGAATTTTAAGCCTGTCAGTGTGAGTCAAAATTATGCCCTCTGCTCGGATTCTGTTTTCTTGTGTTAATTCATACTGTGATTAAAGTAGGTTTATAACCAGTTTATAGCTTTCTTTATAGAATTTTCATTGTAGCTCAAGGCCTGGAAATAGCAATTTAATTAGAGATTTATAGCCATGCATTTCATAGTGATAAATGTCTTGTGAATATTTAGACTATTAGCGAATGTGAAATATATTTAACTTCCTCTTAACTTATTTAAGAGTCTCTTTTTCTGGAATCTATTTCAAACTATTCTCCATGAAAATAGCGTCCTTGATGCTTTATTTTAGGCTAGTTCTAATACACTTTATCCTTCCCAAAGAAACGTACCATGTCAAAAAAAAAGTTCACTGGCTCTAGCTGGTTTGGCTCAGTGGATAGAGCATCAGCCTCTGGACTGAAGGGTCCCAGGTTCGGTTCCTGGTCAGGGCACATTCCTGGGTTGTGGGCTCAATCCCCAGTAGAGAGCATGCAGGAGGGATTCAATTAATGATTTTTCTCTCATCATTGATGTTTCTCTCTCTCCTTCTCCCTTCCTCTATGAAATCAATAAAAATATATTTTTTTAGAAAGCTCACTGTTACATTTCTTCCCTAGAAAACATTAATAATAGAAAACTTTGAAGAGAAATGCTCTTTTTGCTATTTATTTAAGGGTTTCATTTATATATAAAGGGTTATATGAATGTGTTATACGAATTTTATTTCAGAAAAATACTTAAAAGAATACTCATCTGTTATAAAATTATTTGGTTTTAATATATTTCTTTTATATAAGCTTATACTGTTTTAGAGAGTATTTGTGGCATATTATTCCAACTATTTCATTAAAAGAATTTCTGACCACTGAGTAATATTTCAGCAAGAACCAGTATCAGCCACAACCTGGTTAGGCCTTCCAGCAAGGAGTAAAACTAGGTCACAAATTTAGTTACAGGGCCTGTGCCTCTGGCTTTGGCTCCATCAGGAACTGCAGCAACCCCAGATCTACTTAGTTTGTACACACACACACACACACACACACACACACACACACACACACAAACATATGCTATATCCAAAGTCCCCATGTGATGCTCACATGTGCTTAGGCATAGACTTCAATTAGATCCCTCTGCTTTCTTCCTCTCTGCCTGCTGCTGAGCCCCCTAAGGCTCTGAAGGAATATCTGAACTGTTCTTGAGCGTGGGAAACCAGCTCAGCCTCTGCTGAACTCATGGGCTATGTGGGCACTGCATTCCTAGGAGCAGAAGGTCCTATCCTGCCCACTCATCTACATGCTGCCCGGACTGAGTCCAATAATCACCTCTAAACACTCTACATCTCCCACCCTTCCTACCCTCCCCCCCCCCCACACACACACACAGGAGCCAAAAACAGGACTACATTCTAAAGCGGAGGGGCTTCAAAGCGTCCACTATCTTACTAAAGTTTTTGTGAAACAACCATTTACTTTCTGCTTGCTGATGTGTTTTAGCTCCATCACCTTGGGATTCACACATGAAACCTGGGTGAGCTGAGCCTGCCTAGGCAATTTGAATGGGACGATCTAGTATTTTCCCCTTGTTGAAATACAAATTGATAATACAGTCTTGGAAATGCATCCTTTGCTTTCAGTGCCTGATTGTCATGTAAGTCTGTGTACTGTATGGGTCCATCTAAGGCGACTGCCTGAGAAAGGAGCATGGGCCTCGCTGGTGTGCAATGAACCACACAGTTCTATACCGCCCAGAGCTGCCTACCAAAAGCTCTGCAGCCGAGGCCCAAGTCCACACTAGTTTTATACACTAACCTGCCAGGCTGTAACGGTGAGGAATGGGAAATTCTTTATTTCATTCGTGTAGAGTTCAGAGGGAGTTAACCATTGTCCTCCTTTCACCTTTCCCTAATCCACCAGCGGGCTTTCCAGTCAAGGACTGTGTGGCAAAAAAAACTGACTGCCTTCCATAAGGATTTCTTTTTAATTCCAAATTTTCTTGAGGAAACCCTGTCATTAAGTTTTTCAGGATAAAAAATTATATTTACTTTATAAAAGAAACATTTACCCAATTACGTGGGAGAGTGCATTTGCCTTTGAATCCTGAATATAAACATTTGGGCGATTGCACATGCTGTTCCTTAAAGGTCTGAGTTTAGTGGGTTGTGAGAATTATTTTTTTCCTTTTGATAAATATGGATGTTTTCAACATGAAAAGCAGTTCTCTCCAAATCCTGTTTATGAGAAAGTCACTGGCCTGGACATGTTCCTGTCCCTTGAGAGGACGACGTTTCTTCAGAAGTGGAAAGACTTTTTCAGGAAAAAAGAATCCGCTGACCTAAATTGGTTACATTTGTTTTCATATTGTTTCAACTTCAGTATGAAATGCCCTAATGTGAACATTTTTGTTTCATGGGCACCTTTTGGCATTATACCTAAATTGAGTCTCTCAGAAATACTTTTCATGGTTTTTTTAAAGATGCATTTTACTAGTTTTAAAGCAAAAAAAATTTTTGAGAAATAAAATATGGATTTCTGTGTAGCCTCCAATCTCATGGGAAGGAAACAGTATTGCTTAGATTGCAAAGATGAATTCATTGTAAAGTACGTGAAGTACTGTGGATATAATTATGACTATTGAAAACTCTTATCACGTGTAATTTCTATTTCTGTTAAATCTGAATAGTAGGTACCTTGGTAAACACAGAAGCAGTGTCCCTTGCCAAGGTATATTTGTATATATACTTTCCTCAATATTAATTCTTGCCCAAATACCTTCTCAGTCTCCCACAAAAGTGCCCTCTGCCCAAATACCTTCTCAGTCTCCCACAAAAGTGCCCTCTGGCTAATCAACAGACAGGCAGTTCCAGGCACCTCTGAATCCTAGTCTGAATGTAGTTCTTGTTCAAATAGAGACCCAGCTACATGTAGCTACAGATTATTCTGACACTATAGGCAGTTGTAATATTTTCCAGGTGATTAAATATGAGAAAGCAGAGCTATTAAAGAGCATTGGTAATCATCCATCACTGGCTTTGCTATTTCTCTGCAAGTAACCATCCTTATAGCCTTCCTCTTGCTTGTCTATGTCCACAGAGATGGGACATGGTCTTGGCCCTTTGAAGAAGAATGTGTTTGCAGCATCAACCATGTATGACCATAGTGAGGTGCTGAGTATCTCATTTGTGATCTTAAGTCTCAAGGTTTTAAGTTCTTCCCTTGGTAAATATTATTCATTATTTACTTTGGGTGTCTTAATCATTTCCTGTAATACTGAGCTTTTTTTCTTATCTTTCCATAGTTATATTCAAGCCCTCTCTAGAATATAATTTTTCCCTTTTTAAGAAGTTTGTTGAGTTTTTATAATTAAAAAAAGATCTGTCCCCATCTTTGGTTTGGTCATTAATGTCCAGTAGCACAAGATTCGTCTCTAGGTTCATACTGCAAATTTGTCTGTTACATCTTCAGTAATTTCTATATGGAGGTTAAGTAAGAGCTCTCTGTTTCCTGGGTCTTCATTTGTTATTCCTATCATAATTCATAATTCCACAAGGAAAATATACAGGGTGTTCCTGCTACAGCTTCAATGTCAACGGTGTTGGGATTCCACTCATCTCCCACATGCTTTAGACAAGTCTCCCAACACCGCTATTCTCCCCCCTACAGAAGTAGAAAGGAAAACTGGGTTCTCTAAGAGTTGGAATTCTTACAGAGACATGTGACATCTAGATTTAAAGCACAGCTTCTGTTTCCCTAATAGCTATAACAAAAGAATGGGGAAATAGTTTGTGTGAGTTTTTCTCAGAATATTATCTGTATTCCTGAAAGACAAAATGCCTCTTCTTAACCCCAAGAACCACTAACCAGCCAACTTGTTCCAGAAAGTAGCTGGCATGCATTGAGATGAGGCTGAGTCACCTCTTGCCTCCGGTCATCCTCATCATGTCAGCTGCTGGCCTTAGTCTGTCACTTGGCTGAGAACACTTCTGAGAATGGTTTGCATGCAAACAGAATAGTATTACATCAAAACAACATAAAAGCACTCTTTCCCAGCCTCAAACCCAATTAACTACTAAATTGAGTAGTGTTAGCCTATGTTCCACTTACTATTTACATGTACTCACACACACAAAAAGATTTAAACTTGGTTGACCTTCAGGATCGGGGGAGAGGACATAGAGGAAGCAGTGCTGAGTTTAATTCAATGTTCTGTGACAAACAAGGGGAAGATAGAGAGATACTGATTTTGAGGGAAATGTTAATTATCTGAAGCTTAATTACAGATAACAGTATGAGGAGAATACATAAAAGGCTTGAAATGCAGCCAAAGCATTTCCCCAAGATCATTAAAAAATGATTGTTGTTTACAATTCACAAATTGCACAGACATAGAGCTGAGATGGGAAAAACAGAGTCAGGCTTGAAGTCAGAACGCAACCTGCTCTCTTAAAACCGGTTCAGAAGAGAAGTGATAGCTTTGTCGTTTGCTCACATTTTAGAAGTAAAATGAGATTTTGCGCATGCTTCCCTTTTCAAGTAAAAATTAACAGATCACTGGCAAACACAGAGAGGTAAAATTCTAGGGGACGATATAACCCAAATAAAAATAAATAATGTATGAAGTCTTAAGAGGGGAACTACAATAAAACAGAATGCACAGATATTTATCTCCATGTAAATACAATAGAAAGGAAGGAAGCAAGATTTTTAGATTCCTATCACCTCATGACTAAATCCCATGATATGAAATTGTACCTTTCCATACAAACATAATTTTCATTTGATGCAGCAAAGGGTGGCTTATATTTACGTGGTCTACCCTTTAAAGATTCTTATTTGTCTTTTTTTTTTTTTACAGTTGGTATCTATTCACGTCCCATTTGTGTTTTAGAATAATGAATGTGGCATTTCACCCGATTGCTTTTACGGAGGGTGAGGAAGTGCACCTCTCAGATTCTGTTTGGCTGAAAGCAATGAGATGTGATGCTCTAGGGAAGGGGGCAGTCTTGGGTTGCAGCAACCAGGGGTACGCAGTCCAGAGATCCTGCTTCTTCGCAAGTGGGGCTTTGGTGGTGGTACATTAGCTGTTACAGGAGAGATGTTGGGGATGCTCCCAGAAAAAGTAGAATTGCAACCAGAGATCTCAACACATGCTATTTTTCAAAACTATGGGGATGTAGAGAATGTTTTTGTAGCCAAAGGATTTGTATTTATATATGGACACATTCACATGTTTATGGAGAAAACAATGAGAGATGTGATGATAATGCCTTGTTAAGCTTGTAGAAAATGTGTGTGTGTGTGTGTGTGTGTGTGTGTGTGTGTGTGTGTGTGTGTGTTTTAGTTAGGCTTGATAAACATTTATTGAAATATGAATGAATGAAAGACTAAAGATATTAGAAGTCTCTATTTACTCACAAATACTGAGAAGGAATTGCTGTGTCCTGTTTCTTCATATAGTTTTTTTCTTTCCCTTTCATTTTTTAAATTATTATTCCCCTTTATCATTTTTATCAGAAGTCCAGTGCATAAAATTTGTGCAGGCGGAGGCGGGGGGGTTTCCTCAGCCCAGGCTGCACCTTCTCCAATTTGGGACCCCTCGAGGGATGTCCGACTGCCCTCTCACAATCCAGGACTGCTGGTTCCCAACTGCTCGCCTACCTGCCTTGCTGATCACCCCTAATCGCTACTGTCTGCCAGCCTAATCACCCCCTAACCATTCCTCTGACAGCCTGATTGATGCCTAACTCCATTGCTGGGGAAAACCCAAGCCTCCCTCCTCCTCTCTCTGTGGCCACAGCCATCTTGGTTGGTTAATTTGCATATTTTCTCCTGAGTGGCTGGTGAGTGTGACTTGTGGGTATAGCAGAGGTATGGTCAATTTGCATATTACTCCTTTATTAGATAGAATTGTGTTATTCACATAACATAAAGTTAAGCACTTTAAACTGAGCAATGCAGTGGTATTTAGGACATTCACAGTGGTGTACAATCACAATTTCTATCTAATTCCAAAACATTTTTTTCATCCCAAGATAAAACCCGAGTACATTAAGCAGTTACTCCCATTTCCTACTTCCCTCAGCCCCTGGTAACCACCAATCTAAGTCTGTCTCTATGGGATTATTCTGGATATTGTATACAAATGGAATCACATAATATGTGACATTTGGTGCCTGAATGCTTTTACTTAATATAGTATTTTTGAGGTTTATCCATCCTGCATATATCAGTCCTTTATTCCTTTTTATGGATGAATAGTATCCCACATATGGATATAGCATAATTTGTTTATCCATCACTCAATGGAAATTCGAGTTATTTCTACCCTTCAGCTATTGTGAATAATGAACAAAAATTTTGGAGGCTATTTTATATGATCATTGCAGAATCAAGTGGGGGTAAAAATTAAAAGGTATGTATACAACTTTTTGCACTGCATGAACAGGGTCTTTAATTCAGAATGTTTTCAGCACTTTTTGTAAACAGGCTGTAGAATTCCTCATATTATTTGACAATCAAAATGGCCCCTACTTGTATTAGCAAAATACCAGGTTGAGGAGAAGGGGGCAGTCTTGGTTTCAGTGACTGTCACAGGAACCTTAAAACTGAGGCCCCATTGAGTAAAATTATGAGATGCACACTCCAGCTGTGTGTCCTGGTGCCCCAGTGCTCCCCTCAGCAGCTAGCAAAGCAGCCACAGAACTGCCTCAACCTGGCTGCTGCTCTCAGGGAGTGGAAGGGCCTAGGCCCACCCCCCCACATCCTCCATAACTAAGAAGGTGCCTCCCGCATCCTTGTCTTTATAGCCCTACCTCCTGGTAGGCATTAAAGGGCACCTGAAGTGGAGTCATCAAAGTCTTCCCAGCCCTATTCCCCCAATGCCTACCTCTACCCAGTAACCAGTTAGGGTTACAGGGGAATTCCAGGTAAATTTCCTTTAGCTTCTCTGTTTATCTTGGGCCTTCTCCACAGGGCTTGGGGCAGCCATTGCTTCCATTATTTCTTTTAGTTTATTTCTTATTTAGACGTAATTGACATAATATTATATTAGTATCAAGTGTACTGCTTTCACTTATTTTTAAAAGAGACTTAATCCAGGTGTTTTTTTTGTTTTGTTTTTTTTTTCAAAACGATCACCCCAGACCTGACCCTGTCATATAGTAAGGATTCCTGGTCGCCTGTCTTGCTCCTACAGGCTCCCACAGAGGCACAGGCAGGGTGCCAACAACTCCCGAGCTCAAACTAGATTAGCTTTCATTACTTCATAGTCTTTTTATAATTTTAAACAATTTCCTGTTTGGTATAAATAAAATAATCTAATTGCATATATATCCAGAATCCCATGGTGAAGAAAATTGATTGAAGGAAAGCTAAGTGATGAACTAACCTAGAAAGGTCCAGGTCTTATTCATTTTAAACCTCACTCAGGTTGCCTCACGAAGGACCTTTTCCCCTAAAGCTGGTAGCTGGCAGTGGAGGGTGGTGTGGAGAATAAAACTAAAAAGTACACCTGAGTCACCTGATTTGGCTGTGCCTCAAGAACACAAATACTTGAGCCATGTGTCCTTAAGTTCACTCTACCATTCCTTTGGCAAGTGATTATTAAGAATCATCTCTCACAGGTCTTCTTTTGGTTCTGTGATTAGTCACTGTACTTCTGATTTTCTTGTCCAGGTACAAATTATTAGATTTTTTTTTTGGCTTCTTTACTTGCAAGGTTTTCTATCATATACAAAGAAACACATTGCAGAGGGCTGGCTTGCATTTTACTTGTATGTCAGAAACTACAAGGACTGAGCTAACTGTATTACTTTTTAGTTTTTACTATGGAAATGTGACTATTTTCAATGGTTAAAAAAGAAAAAGTGATTTTTCATTATTTCTAAAAACAGACTATCTTTGTTAAGAAATTTTTATGTAAGCCTGAGTTAGAGTTGCATAGAGAAATGAACTATCAATTTCACACTTTCTGATTCAGAGGTGTTAAAAGCTTAATGGATGATCCCACACACACAGAACTTTTGAGGTCTTATAACAGAGACAGATAGTATTACTTATCTTGTGAAAATTGCTGATCAATCTCCTCTTTAAAAATTGAATGAGCCTGCAAGGATATATTCAGAGTAGATAGCACAGAGAAGGCCATGTTCCTCTCCAATCTGGAAACTGTTTCTGATTATGACCCGGTGGCAGGGCAACATCTGGGTCCCTGTTTTAAATAAGCCCATTGTGGAAACAAATGAAGATCAACCAAATGAGAAAAGCATAACCTATTTATTTAGGGTTTGCCATAGCAAAGGAGTCAGCCACCATCACTTACATTTCAACAAATTCAAAGGCTGCCAGGAAAGGGGAAAATCTTCATAGTAGAATAAAGGGGCATGGCTTCATACTTTCCTGATAGAGGCTGTGGGCACAGGGAAGCTATAAGCTGGCCAACTAGAAGCAGAGCAGCCTAGATGCTTAATCAAATGTTTGGCTCTGTCTGGTTGGTTCTAAGTTGGAAGCCAGGATAAAAATTAGGGGTGATTAGCTTCCTGGATTATTATCAGAGATAGAGTGGTCTAGTCTCCTATAAGCCTGACATAGCAGGATGCCTTCTGGGCTAGTTACTATAGATAACGAGTTGGTTACCTGGAGCTGTGGATCAGCTCTCTATTGCTATACATAGTCTGGCTATTGTCTGTTTGTATATTCAGTCTCTCATCATCAAACTGAATTCACACATGCTCACTTACCTCTCTAAAGAGCATCCTCATCCAGCATTTATTTGTACTTTCAACCTTGCAGTTGGCCAGGAACAGGTTCTACAACAGCCAGTCCCACCAAACATCCCTCCATTGGTGGTGGGTGTAGTTGCAAAGCAGGGAGATTCGTCATCTGAGAGCAGAGCTGCATGCAGTCTAGCTGCTCTGCCTGGCACATGCCTCATTCACTGTGTCCTATCAATAACTATCTTAGATATAAGTGGTCCTATCCTTCTTTCACAGAATTACAATAGTTATCAGGTATTGAATTGTTACTACACCCATCATGATAAATCATTTAAATATGTTTTCTCACTTATCTCTTACAACAAAACTATAGGGTAGAAAGATGCTACTATTATTGCCATCAATTTATAGATGGTACAACTGAGGCTGGAAGAGATTACATAATATGTCAATGGTCATATGGCTAGAAAAATGGTGGGGCTGGTTTTGAACCCAAGTGACTTTAATCCACATTACACCAGGTGCTGCAGCAGGAACAAGAGTGGGGGAAAATGTACCTTTTTATGTGTTGAGCATATAAGAAAGAGGAGAAGCTTATCAAATGTGTGTGAACATGTGAAGGCATATGAGGATCCTTTCTGAAGTCTCTTGGGAGGGCTAGTGACAATGTTGGTCAGTCAGGGCTTCTAGAGTTTCCTGTGGGGCCAGCACTGCAAGGATGAGAAGAGATATAAGAAATGACTCTTGCCCTCAAAGATTTTATTTTCTGGGAGTGGAGACCAAACTGTCATACAGGAAACTATTCTTGAAAAATTAAATGCTGTCCTTTGTGTATATAGTGAGTAAAATGGGAACTAGAAAAATGAGAAGTGGATAAGGGCAGAAAGTAGAGAGGATTTAATGAGAAAGATAAAGCTGAGCCTTAAAGGGCAAGCAAAATAGGCAGGTGTGACTGAGGACTGAGAACATTCCAGAAAGGGTATGGCATGTATGACTATGGCATGGGCAGGATCAGTGATTTCCTTTGAGTGATGGAAATGGGCAGTGCATTTGCGTAGCATAAGCCTGGCTAAGAATCATTATTTTGAGGACTTTGAAAGCCAAACAAAAGAAACTGAAATCCATAATATTATGAAATAGTGAAGAAACAGTCTCTAAATAAAATCTATATATAAAAAAGGCTAATATGCTAAGTGTCTGACCATTTGACCAGTCGCTATGACATGCACTGACCACCAAGGGGGAGACGGTCAATGTAGGAGCTGCCGTGATACACACTGACCATTTACAGAGAAACAGCACCATGGACCTGGCGCTGACAAACCAACAGATGGCTTCCCCCAAGTGGGATAGAGGCCCTGCCACCACCTCAGAGTGACAGCCCACCAAATCACAGCCAACACTGCCGAGACTCCATGGTGCAAAATGCAGCCCACTGACCATCCCAGCCCAGAAACGGCAGCTGTTGGTTGTGGGTAATAACATCACTTAGTTTTGTCACAGAGCCATGCCCAGCTTCTTCTAGCAACTAGCTTCCTTGGAGTTTCTTCAGCTCAGGAACACAACTTGCTTTATAGGAAGGTGCAAATTTTTACACTTTAGCCAAATGTCTGTGAAGCGTTTTCCCATGCCTCATCTCATTTGATCCTCACAGAAGTCCTAGAGTAGGTAGATAAGAGACTCAGTAGAATCCTGTTTTCTTTTCATTAGCCAGAAAAAAAGGAGATTTAGAAAGTTTAGAGACTTGACCTGACTGAAGAGAAGTAAGAAATGGTGGACCTTGAGAATGACTTCAGGTTTTCTCATTGCACAGAATATAGTCAAACACTGCTACAGTTAAATATTTCACCCTTTGTGTTCCCTGAGTGATCTACAATAATAATCTGCTTTGTGTTGTTATTTATTGCACTGTTGCTGACAATTACCTGAAAGAGAGTTTGGGGTGCTTTGCTAGGCTGGAAAAAGTTTAGCTAAATCAGAAAGCAGGTCTAATTAAGCAAGTTTATCTATATATATAAAGCTCTTGCTGGCACCAATCACCCACATGTGTTTCAATCTGTCATTGTCGATTGAATTTGGTTGACACTTCTGTTATAGAGAAAGGACAAGTAGTGATATTAAAACATTTCTTCTAATTAATTTTCTTTTAATGTGCACAAATCTGTGCACCAGGCCTCTATTAATATGATAAAAGCCATAGTTCAAAAACATTAATAATCTATTAGTGGTAAGTGAAATGTAATTAGATGAGGGAAACATGAGACCCAAATCCCACCTTGGAGCCTTCTAGAGTAACTCAGTGTGAGGTGATGAGATAGTGCATGGTGCGCTATATCAGGAAGAGCACACTGTTCCAGCTCAGTCATGTTCTGGCAGGCAGCCACCAGTTGTCAACCCTTGTTGGGCATTGTCACAGCTGAGGAGAGCCACAAGCACAGGATGGCACTCCCTTCTGAGCAGCCACATACAGTGATTGTAAGGGTAAACTAAAGACCCATTTCATCTTCCCTCAGCTAGTGACAGCATGGAGGAGTCCACCCCACTTTCAGAGTGGGCTGGCTGAGGCTTCCACTTAGACAGCATCATAGCTTAGCTTCTCACCCTGCCCAATCCTGCTTCCTTCTCTTCCCTCCCTTCCATGAGTGCTGATCACAGTGAAACCCTCAGAAGCCTCCAGCTTGCTGATTTCTATCTCAGACATTGCTTCCTGTTGAACCCAACCTGTTGCATTAGAAGAACGAGCATATCATTGATAGCAACCAGAGAGAGAAAATTACACTACATTAGGAGTAGAATACATACGTATTGGCAAATTCCTTCTTAAAAAGAAGTCTCTGGCAATGGCAAGATACATCCAGAACACAATCACTCTAGGTCATAAATTATGTTGTCTTTTTTTCAATGGATGAAAAAAAATGCTTTACTCTTTTTTTTTTTTTTTTTTTGCTTGTTTTAGTGAAACAAAGAATAGGAAGCAAATTATGTAGATCCCATAATACCTGCTTCATACTTCTATGAATAGAAGATTCTATAGAAATAAGCCCTTCTCTGTCAAGGTTGGAACTATATAGCGTGTATAATTATTTGATGTTTGAAGTATATTTTAAAAGCCAATTAGAAAAAAACTAAAGATTAGACTATTTTTGTAGTGAGCTATTACACTTTGATTGGTTGAAGGGTCAATCAGATAACCAGACACTTAGTATATTTGGCTTTTATTACATACTTTCATGTAGTTAGTGTTCATACAATTAATACAATTTTTGTACATGTTATACCATAAGTATATTTCCCATTAGTAACATAGTCCCTTTTTTTCATTTAACTTTTATGTTAACAAAGCAATGCATGCAGTTTAAATCAGTATTTTAAGCAAATAAAGAAAACCAAGTATTCCCTGCCCTCATCCCTCTTCACCATTCCAATTCCTTTAAATAGTGATATTAAATATTTACTCACATATAAATACATAATATAATTAACTGGATATGTTTTTTATTTTTTAATTACAGACATTATTTAATGACTTCCTTTTACCCAATGGTAATCTGCTTGCCCCACTCTCACATACACACTTCTCTCCAACATATTTGTAATGAATGAAGTTTAAATTACAGTTTTTATTTATATCAATGTTATATTAGTACATGATAATAATCATGTAAGTACTATTCACAGCTGAGCCATGTGTTTAATATTATTGCCTATCTTGTTCCATGTTTTGTTTTCTCTGAAGTTAATAATTGCTTTGGTCTCTTATCTGCTTATTTCTCTGCTTAGTTTTCTTTGTACTCACCACTCATTCAGTTCTAACTTTTCCAAAAGAACTATATTCTTCCTAATGTTGTCAAACCAGCAGATAATAACGTAACTTCCACTTTTTGTTTTGGGAGCACTGTCCTGAACCTCTTGCTCTTCTGCTCTAATTCATAATGTTTGTGTTAGAAGTTACCATCACCATCGTTCTGGGAACTCCTTTCATTTCTCTCTGTTAGATCTCCTGTTTCCTGGATCCCATATCTTTCTGTCACTGAATTACTCTTTTATTTTGGTAGAACACAGCATCCAAGAGTTTCCTGAGAATGGTTGCAATGTGGTGAATTTGTGTGACTCTTTTCTGTCTGAATATAACATTTTGATTATCAGCCTTGGTAGTTTGGATTCTAGATGGCAAATGATTTTCTCTAAGAAGTACTGAAATCTTTGCCCTTAAGCTTTCTAGTGGCGCTGTTGTTCAAGGCCATTATAATATCCATTTCCTTGTATATGATATAGGGTTTTTTTTTTTTCACCTTTCTCTCCAAAGTTTCAGAAAGGTCTCTATAACCTTAAATTTTTACAACAATATGCCTTCGTATAAATATTTGGCATTTATTGTTCTGGGCACATTGTGGACCCTTTCATTATATAATTTTCTCTTTTTCATAAATTTCATAAATTTTTGGAAGTTTTTATATATTATTTATTAGGAAAATATCTCCTCTTTTATCTGGTAGTCAGATATAGGATTATATTTAATATATGCTATTCCAGTTTTCTTATCTCTTTTCCCCTGCTTTCTATCTCTTTGGCTTTTGTTTGTTTGTTTGTTTGTTTTACTGTTTGAAACATATACTCTATCTTCCAAATCTTCTATTGAAGTTTTTTTTAAATGTATTAATACTGGTTTAATTTCTTTTTGGATTTCTAAAAACTCTTTTTCTCTAAATGCCCCTTTTCTGCTTCTCTTCTTTTTTTCCCCAATGGGTGATTTCTTTTCCTAACTTCATATAAGCATTAATGATAGTCTTGGGGGAATATTTTCTGTTTCCTGAATTAATCTTTTTTCTTAGCATTTTATCCTTCATGTTTTTGGGGTTTCTCAGTCCCATGATTCTTGTCAGCTCATTCATGTCTATGAGTAAAGTGATACAATTCTGATCACAACCTCTTTGTGACATTTTTCATGATATATGAAGCTTGTGTCAGTCGAGGGGACCTAGAAAATTGTTGTGGCAAATCTCACATATTAATCAGATACCCCCTCTACCTTTGCTGATGAGCTTCCCCAGAGAAGAATCACCTACCCCCTCCTACCTGGAGGTTATAAGGCTGGATGAGTGGTCTGAAGAGCAGATGGGGCCTAGCAGAGAGGCTAGCGGATTGCACTTTCCCCTTCCTCCCATGTTGCACTGTATGTCTCCTTGGAGCTTCTGTGATTCATCCTCTCTCTTCTGCTGGGAGGTCAGGGGGGAATGCCTGGTTCACAAGCTGGAAAAGGAGGTCTGGGTGTTCAACTACACCACATTTTCAGCTCCAGGTACTTCTAGCAGGCACCTGTTGCTTCTAGTTGCTGAGACTTTCTGGGGCTCTGTGGTATAAAATACATGGTTTCTTGTAGGCCCTGAGTTTGGATTTCTTCTCTGCTGACTGTTACCTCCTGCCATCAGCTGTCCATGTTCACCTGTCTTCCTCTATTCATGTCCATAAATTTAAGCATCTCTTATCTACTCTCTCAATCTTCCTTATGTATGGACAGCATTTTTGTTGTCGCATTTATTACTTTTTTAGAGATATTTAGAAGGAGCAAAAATTAGCACATCTGCTAACCTAGCATGACTTAACTAAATGTTTCTCCCTCTCTTGGATGTATCCCACTTATTTTCTACATCAGAATATCCTCAACTGTATTCCACCTGCTGGCTGTGCTCTGAGGGATGGGAGGGGACATTCCACGAAACAAAGGCTTCTGTGGTCAAGCAATAGTGGACACCATTCATTGGCTCTTGTTTCTAGTTTCCATTGTGACATCTTGAATAGTATGCTCTTGGTTCTGATTTAATTTCCATTTATGTGTATTATGTATTCCCAGCTATATTCTAAGGTCCCTGGAAATTACACACTATGTTTCCTTGTGTCATGTTTATCGTATTGTAGTATATAATAAAATCTATTTAGATCTCTACAGCTCCTCATTAGAATGTAAGCTCTTGAGCAGGGATTGTGTCTTACTCATCTCTGTGTCCCCACCACTTCACAGAGTCACTGGAATATCACAGGGATCAATAAACGTCTACTGATGAGGGAGGGAGTGAGCAGGTGCTTTGTTATACATCCCATAATCCCTTTTTTTACTGCCTGCCGAGGGAGAGTCACTGACAACACTATAGATGCCATAGTATCTTTCAGCTAAAATGTTTATGTGCTCCTAAATAAAAAGTCATGTAATACTGGGAGTTCTTCACATAGAATAGGACAGGGGTAGGGTAGTGATGGAGGGTAGTGAAGGGAGGGGGAAGGACATATATTACCCCTGTGTCTCCTCACCCCATGCACATGCCTACCTTCAAGAGTACCTGCCTCTTTGCCCTAGCCATACCCTCACAGCTCCAGTCAGCAGGTGGGCAGGTCTCCTGCTCAGAAGGAGAGAAGGTGCACATATGTCCGCTGGTCCTAAGGCACACCTCAGAATTTACTTTGCCAAAGAAGTAGTTTCATAAATGGAGACTTAAGTATAGTAGAAACTGTGAGTGCTGTTAATAACATATTCCCAGTTCAATATGGGTTAAACTGATTTAAGAGGTGGCCTTGGAAACATTATTTTTTAAAATTGTTACTGTGGAAAAATTAATTTTGAGTTCCAGACACACATATAAACTTTTAAACACTGTTCACTCATGTGTTGGGGACTGATCATATTGTATTTGTAGCCCATTTGGGGCAGTGAGAACAAAAGGAAAATCAAAATATCAGCTGGATAATGTGACTACTGGGAACAACAAACCTAACATTACAAAATTGGCTATGATATGGAACACCACATCAGAATAAAAATCAACATATTCTACACAGCCAGTGATATCTGTGGGCTGGCTTGGTGTCTACAAGAAAGAATGTCTTGGGCCCAGCTGATGTAGCTCAGTGGTTGAGCATCAACATATGAATCAGGAGATCACTGTTCGATTTCAGGTCAAGACACATGGCCAGGTTGTGGGCTCAATCCCCAGTAGGGGGAGGGAAGCAGCCAATGATTCTCTCTCATCATTGATATTTCTATCTCTTTCTCCCTAGCCCTTCCTCTCTGAAATCAATAAAAATATTTTTTTCTAAAAATTAAGAACGTCTTGGGTGTAATGAGAGAAACTATGTTTGATTCTGTTTGAAGCCCTAAGATAAAATCAGTTTTAAGGTACTACTTAAACATCCCATATGCTACAGACTTATGAACTGTAAAGTGAAAGTTTTCAGGCCACTGAGAGGTCTATAGCATAAATTAATTCTGAGTCCAGAAACATGCTGCCATATCCCACCTTTGCAGTGGCCAGAATTAACTACTCAACACTTAAAAATACACATATTTTGATGTCTTATGAATGGACTGAGATTGACATGATAGTAAAAGAAAGTTAAAGGTATTCTCTGCATTTTGTATTGTTTCTGTTTTATTTATAACATATTAATATGATCATATTAATAGCTCAATGTTTCAAAGCAAAATGGAGAATTTAGGACATTCAGAAATTTGTGATAAAACAAATGTAACACTAGGGGGTGCAGTGGAGCCTTTATTTTTATACCAGCAAGAGCATTGTAACTTTTCTAAAAGATTGCACTGAAAAGGCAGTGAGTGGTAGGAGCCGAAGAAAACAAGTAAGGAAATGCTGCATAAGAATAAATTATAAAAAGAGACTAATTTTTTTTCTAAAATTAAAATTATACTACCAAAGAATCTCTATATGCAAGCATGTATCATTTGCATGGCAAGAATACTTTTCACTTCTTAATTCATAGGTCCAAATATATATTCTAAATGTATATTATTTATTTTGCTAAAACTCTTAAAATCCATTTTAGGTTATTTTGACATTATTAATAATGATGTATGGTTTATTTGAAAAAAATAAATATTTGGGAAACATCTACTGATTGAGTACTTTATTTGGGCCAGACACTGTCTGTGTTAGGTGCAAAATTAGGTTGAATATTGGGTTGAATAATACCATTTCATAATCTGTCACTGTTGGCCTACAAAAAAATGAGTGACCTTTCCGAATAAAGTATCTCTGTAATTGTCAGTATTTGTTTCATTGAACATATTGTTTCCTAACTAAGCCTAATATATTATACTAGTAGCCCGGTGCACGAAATTTGGGGAGGGGGTGTCCCTTAGCCTGGCTACTCCCTCTCTAATCTGAGACCCCTTCAGGGGATGTCTGACTGCCAATTTAGGCCCAATCCCCCTCACAATCTGGGACCGCTGGCTCCTAACTGCTCACCTGCCTGTCTTTTTTTATCGCCCCTAACCATTCTGCTGCCAGCCTGCTCACCCCCAACTTCCCCCCGCCTTGGATCTGCTCGCCCCCAACTACCCTCACCTGCCGGCCTGCTTACCCTCAACTGAGTCCCTCTGCTAGCCTGCTCGCCCCCAACTCCCCCCGCCAGCCTTATCACCCCCAACTGCCCTCCCCTCCTGGCCTCATTGCTCCTAATCACCTCTGCCTCGGTCCTGCCACCATGGCTTTGTCCAGAAGGATGTCCAGAAGGTCTCCCAGTCTAATTAGCATATTACCTTTTTATTAGTATAGATGAATATTTATATTTTTGTATTGTATCTGCATTTTTAAATTTTTTTCTCAATTATTTTTTTATTTTTTATTTTTGCAGTATAACTTATATTTAATAGTAGTACATATGTTTTCCTTTCCCCCCCCCAATATCCACCCTCCAGCACATGTCCCCACCTGCCCTCCTCCCTGCCCCAGTGTCTCTCATTCACTGGTTATGCTTATATGCATGCACACAAGTCCTTCTGTTGATCTCCCCCAGCATCCACCTCCCATCCACCCCAGCCTTCCCCCTGTAGCCTGATAGCCCATTTAAGGCCACCCTGCCTCTATATCAATCACTCTCCCCTGTTTCTTTTCTTCAAAAATATCTTGTCTCTGCATACTAGAAATAAATGTATAAGAACAAAAAATGTTTGAGTGTCAGTTTCAATGTCCAACTGTTCTGAGTCCCAGCTTCAATGTCAAATAGTTCTTTATGTGTACATGTCAGCAATGACATCCAGATAGTGGACACATGGTGGCAATGCAAGATCCATCCTCTCTGGTTTGGTCCTGGGCCACCCGCAGCCATGCACAGCTGCTGACTGCTAGCATGGCAAGGTGTCGTCAGTTTCCACCATCTCTGGACTGTCCTCGTGACTGGAACAGACCCATCAGTTCCTCGCTGTCGCAGGAACCCACATGGTCCCGGAGTTGTTCTCTGAAAACACACAAGCACATTCTCTACCAAAAGTTAACAAAGGGATCCTCTCTGCAAAATAGACTTGGGATTCTTTTTATTTTTGCTTAAATGATTTTCCTTTGGCTTATTTTGATACCATGTGTGTTTTTTCATGGGTATCCTGCTGTTGACTTTACAAATGGAAGTTACTTTTCTGGAGTAAGAATTTTCTAGATGTATTTTACTTACAGGATATTTTTCCTTACATGATATTATCCCACTGTCCACCCCTTTTTTGATTAATGGGGGCTTTTGGAAATTTTATATTGCAGTCTTGGTAATTTTAAATTTTAATTTTTGCACACAAATATGACTGCTTTAGGTTCTTTGGATGTTAGGCAATTTTACAGTGAGATGAACTGATGTATCTGCATTTTAATTGAAGAAAACTTTACAGTCTTTCACTTTTTATATAAAGCCAAAGTACAAATATGCTTAGCAGTTTATTGCTATGACATTTTCAAGTCAGGTGAATTTGATTACTTTTATTTTGTAAATGGAGAGGAGAAAGCAAAAGGCTATGTTACTAATCAAATACTTCCCAAAAAGTTGGTGATATATTTATATTTAAACTGTCATCAACTCTCAGAACCCCATGGAAGCACTAAAACTCAAAGTAGTTTGTAGATGGTGATAGTCACCATAATGGATTTTTTTCTTGGCAGCTCCAAGAACATATTGCCTACCACAGTGGTTGTGTAGTGTTAGTAAAGGAGGAAAATGTAAAGAATATCCTCAACAAGCCAATCTCTAAAGGAGCTAGTATTTCAACTATTAAGTATTAAAAGTTGAGCTGCAATTTTTCCATCTTCCAAGACAAGACAGGAGCCAAGTCAGCTCCTATCTCTGACCTTCATGTGACCTCAACTTCTCTGAATTTGTTTCTTCGTCCTTAACATGAGGACAGTAATCGGCTCTGCCCCAGAGCTAAAAGGCAATTAAAAGGTGAGATTACCCATGTGTAAGCGTTTTGTAAGGTGGAAGGATATTTTTTTTCTTCTCATCACTGCTATTCCCCTGATTCATTTCCTGTGTGGTCCGGAAGGTGGGCAGCACCTGTGGAGTCTGACTGTGACATTGCAGGGAAGCTGGGGCACTGGCTTAGCTTCGGTGGGTGCTGCTGGGTACTTTACTCAGGTCCTTTGTGGAAAGAGACATGGGTCAGACAGGTGCCAGGCTCTAGAGAGGATCAGTCTCTTAGGGTTGCTTTTTCTCTCCCCCTCTTTGGTCCTGCCTGTTCTAGAACTGGGCCACCTCTGATCACTCTCACAAGCACAGGGAACAGGAAGATGCAGGCTACTTCAGTGTGTCCACCTTCACTCGCTGCCTCACTCAGACGTCACACTCTACCCGGAGTTATGAGCGCTGCCTTGATCACAGCAGATCAGAGAACAGAGAGGAAGGAGGATGGGAGATGCGTGGAGGCCCCAATGCAGCCTGTTTCCACCAGAACGGACTAGCTCTGCTGTGCTGTTTCCTTCACACTGAGGAGCTCTGAAGAAGGGTTTTGCTCTGAAGTGTGTCGGTTAAAAGTAGTAATTATTTTTATCTTCGAAGGGAAAAGGGAAATAAGTAGCATGTGCTCACTCACCAACATTATAGCTTTTGCTCCCTGATCACAGTACATTTGGGATGATTTCCTCTTCTCAGGCAACCAGTGATAGGAGGAGAGAGAGCCTTTAGCAGGATGCCCTAGTTGACCTTCAGCTAAACTATTGTTCCTTCCCTTCCTGCCTTTCTCAATATAAGGGGAGTCCAGTAGCTCTCTGAAAGAAAGAAAGAAAGAAAGAAAGAAAGAAAGAAAGAAAGAAAGAAAGAAAGAAAGGAAGGAAGGAAGGAAGGAAGGAAGGAAGGAAGGAAGGAAGGAAGGAAGGAAGAAAGAGAGAAAGAAAGAGAGAAAGAAAGAGAAAGAAAGGGAAAGAAACAGGTGCATGGCCAGAGCTATCTAGCAAAAAGATCTAATTGATGGTGACAACAGCATTCTTAGTCTTCCAGCCATTTTGGCTGCGCCGCATCCTCCATCCCTGCCTTCCTGTCAGCAAATAGAAAAATAACTTAGTAGAGCAATTCATGTCAGAGATATACTCAATAAATATTTGTTGGGCTGTAAGTACTGAATGTAGCTTGAAACTTGTTTTTATTTTTTCATATTAAAATATCTAAGGCAAAGGTTCAATCTAATCACTTTTGGCTGTAGCTTTGCACTGTGTAAATAAAGGCACTGACACCAAAGGACAGTTGTTGGCACATGTCAAATACAGATGTTTGATTCTTGCTATGTCAGAGATGTCCTATCCAAAGAAAAGATGTAGATTAGAAATGCTGAGAGCTCAATTCAATGTCATCCCAAATAGATATCTCTCAGGCTGTGCAAATGGGAACCAGGAAGTATAGTTTGAAAGTTGGATAAAAGTACATTACTTTCCAACAATTGGTATTAAAAATAAAGCTACTGACAACTAGAGCCATTTGGAGAGATTGGATGTTCTCTTGTTATAACTTTTTGAGTATTTTATGTCACTTGGGGAAACCTTAGAGGTGGTTTTCAGCAGTGCTGTGTAAGATGAATTTCCCCTAACACTCTATCTCATTGTTATTACAGATGAGTTCAGCATGAGTAGTCAAGGAGGTAATATAACTGCAAATGGCACTCAGTGCTAATGGGTACTGAGGTAGCTTACGTTAACATAAAATCAGGTAGGTAAAGGTGTGGGACTGGCCAGAATTAATCTCAAGTAGAACCCAAGTAAAGAACAAAAAGAATAAGCATAAATAATGGAAGTCTCTAGTTAGTTCGAAGGGAGACAAGTTGAAAATTATTTTTTGTTCAAAATTTTTAACTAACATAGGGAAAATCCCCATATAATGAAGTTCTTGATGTCACCTGAATGGTAATAATTATGATGCTCTTTACATATAATGGTTATCTCTGTGGGATTTCTAAATTTGCTGCTAAAGACTGAAATCAAGCTCTAGATAAAAAAGGAAATCAATTTTGTATGCATTTTTATTGATGCACTTTGCAAAAGCAATATATTTTATTTTTATATGTTAATTCATATAAATTGACATCTATATATAATTTTATATGCTCAACTTAATGAAACAGAATCAGAAAAAGACATCCGTAAACCTGTTACTTAACTGAAAAAACAGAGTGTTACTAATACTGTGGGGGTTGTCTGAAAGTTCCTTGCCCCTTCACTCCAGCTACTTGCTATCCTGATGTTTCTGGTTTGTGGTTGCTGTTCTTAAAAATTCTATCCATTTTGTCATTTATTTTATCACTAGAGGCCTGGTGCATGAAATTCGTGCATGGGGGAGTGGAGGGAGGATGTCCCTTAGCCCAGCCTGCACCCTCTCCAATCTGGGACCCCTTGAGGTATGCCCGACTGCCCGCCTAGGCCCGATCCTGGTAGGTTCAGGCCTAAACAGGAAATCGGACATCCTTCTCACAATCCAGGATTGCTGGCTCCAAACTGCTTACCTGCCTGCCTCCCTGATTGCCCCTTACTGCTTCTGTCTGCCAACCTGATCACCTGCTAACCACTACCCTGCCAGCCTAATTGATGTCTAACTGCTCCCCTGCCAGCCTATTTGCCCCCAACTTCTCTGCTGGCCTGGGAACCCCTAACTGCCCTCCCCTGCAGGCTTGATCACCCACAACTGCCCCCACTTGCAGGGCCTTGAACCTCCAACAGCCCTCCCCTGCTGGCCATCTTGTGCCCACATGGGGGCAGGATCTTTGACCACATGGAGGCAGCCCTCTTGTGTGTTGGAGTGATGGTCAATCTGCAAATTACTCTTTTATTAGATAGGATAAAGGCCTGGTACATGGGTGGGGGCCAGCTGGTTTGCCCTGAAGACTGTCCCAGATCAGGGTGGGAGTTCCCTTGGGGTGAGGGGCAGCCTGGGCGAGGGGCCTGTGAAAGTTTGCAGGCTGGCCATGCCCCTCAGCGACCCAAGTGGAGACCCTGGGATCTATGTCTACAATTAATATATGTCTACAATTGAAACTTTGTAGCCTGGAGCAGAGCCAAGCCTTCTGCTTGCTCCAGGGGCGGCAGCCATTTCTGTTTGAAACATTGTAGCCTAGAGTGGAGGCCTAAGCCAGCAACGGCAGACTGAAAGCTTGGCTTCCTCCATTGCCAGAGAAACCCAAGCCTCTGTTCTCTCCAGCTCAGTGGCTGCTGCCATTTCTGTATCTTTTATAATTGAAACTTTGTAACATTGAGTGGAGGCCTAGGGAGGCAGAAAGCTTGGCTTCCTCTGTTGCCAGGGAAACCCAAGCCTTCCTCCTGCTCTCAGTGGTTGGAGCCATCTTGGTTGGGTTTATTTGCATAATTTGCTCCTGATTGGCTGGTGGGCTTGGCTGTGGGTGTGGCTTGTGGGTGTGGTGAAGGTACAGTCAAATTTGCATATTTCTCTTTTATTAGATAGGATTTCCTTTATGGTTTTCCACATGTGTACCCCTAAATAATACATTATTTGGTTTTGTACTTTATAAAATATGTCATACAGTATACATTATTTTGTTACTTATTTTTAAATTTAGTTGTTATTTTTATTCAAGTTACAAAACACATAAAGAGCTAAATAATATCACAATTAGTGATATTAAAAAAATCAGTTCCCTCACCAGAACTTACTCCCAGCATCCTTCTTCCTAGAGGCAATTGTTTCAAATTTTTTATTGATTTTTAAAATATTTACATTTATATTTTAAATTAATATGCTTATATTTGTAGTAGTTGTTTTCCCATTTTATAAAATACCTATTTTTCCCCACTTTGTCATATAAAAACTTACCACTACAAACTACATACTTCCCATCTCCTGCATCCTCCTAGTAGACTTACATCATATTTGGTTAGATAATTAGTCAGAGTTTATATAATTATGACTGTGAACTCTATTCATGGTCTAGGCATGTGATACACTGTAATTACATTTTATTTTCTGCACAATGTTCAGTTTTCCCTAAAGTTAATAAACTTACTTTTTTATTCATTTAATTGTCCGTGTGCCCACCATGAATTCAACTCCCAAATTTCTTCCAGTTGTGTAAATCTCCTTTTAAAAGATTCAAGCATATTAAAAATTCTGTTAATTTCACATTCTTATAGAATTTTTTTACCTGTTTCAGTCTGGATGGTCAGTGGCTATCATTAGGGTCTTTGTTCTAGGGACAGTCATTCTAGGGAGTCATGGTAGATACTCCCTTGCTTCTCTCTTGCAGTGGTTCTCCGGTTTCCTGTGTCCCAGGTCCTCCTTTCTCTTGATTTATACCCTGGTTTTGATGGAGCACTAGCGTTCTAAGAATGGGTGCATAGATGATAAATTTTTTGATATATAAATGCCTAAAAGTATATTTAATGACTGGTCATCAATTCTAGTTTGGAAATTATCTTCCTTTAGAATTTTGAAACCTTCCACTTCTACTCTTGCTATTGAAAAATCCAGAGAATTTCTGGGTCTTTATTCTTGTATAAAAGCTGTGTGTGTTTTTTTTCTCTGCAATATTGTAAGATCTTCCCTTTTTGCAAATTGTCTAAAATTTCATGACAATGTGTCATTTTAAGATAGAGAGGCTGTTTTCACCTATTCTGCTGGGAACTCTAAGAGCCTTTCAATCATGTTGTCCAGCTCTGAAAAAGTTTCTTCAATTATTTCATTTATAGTTTTTCTCTGCCCAAATTCTCTAATATTTTTTATGGGATAATTATTACTCAGACATTGGATCTCCTAGTCTAATCATTTCATTTTCTTATTTTTTGTTCCCTTTCCTATTTTCCACCCCTCTGTCATGTTCTCTACTTTCTGGGAAATTTCTTTGACTTTATTTTCTTATCCATCCCTCAAATGAGTTTTTCTTTTTTGTCATCAAGCTATTGTTTTTCCCATGAGCTCCTTTTGTCTTAGAATATTTCTTTTTATAGCACCCTGTTATTTAATTGATGTTGTTCTTTGCATACCTGAGGATTTCAAATTTTTCTTTTTCTGACATAGTCTGCATGTTCCAAGTTGTTCCACTCTCCTTTTTGTATATTGATCTTTGTCCTTCACACTGAATACTTTGCTCAAAGCCTAGATAGTCTTTTCAGCCTATTCATGTTTGAGAGTGTTGTGCTTAAAAGCATGTTGGAATCCTAGTGTATGTACTCAAAAATATATTTCCCAAGTTCATAATTTGTCTTTCCACTTTCTGCTATCATCCCACAAATAAACTTTCTCAAGTATCCTATAGTATATTTCAATTTTTTTCTTTAAGTTTTTTTGTTTTTATTTATTTTTAAGATACATTTTTATTGATTGCAGAGAAGAAGGGAAAGGGAGAGAGAGATAGAAACATCAATGATGAGAAGGAATCATTGATCAGTTGCCACATCCCCACTGGAACAGAACCCACAACTCAGGAATATGCCCTTGACCAGAACCAAATCCCAGACCCTTCAGTCTGTAGCCACTGAGCCAAACCAGCCAGGGCTATTTCTTAATAAATTCCTCTTACTCTTGAGGTTATAAAGATATTTTACTGTATTTTCTTGTAAATGTCTCATGTTAATAGTTGTGCTTTTCATATTTAAATCTTCAATTCATCATCCATTCTGCTAGGTACTTAAAGAGCCTTTCAATCATCAATTCATCTGGAATTAAATGCCGTATATTGGGAGAGGTAGGCATCTAATATCATTTTCCCATACCAATAATCAACTGCTCCAGCACCATTTATTGAAAAGTCCGTTCTTCCCTTGATAACAATGGCAGGAATGGCATAACTCAAAGCTTGTAGTTGTGTCTATTTGTACACTCTATTCTGTTCCATTGTTCTAGTTGTCAATAACTTTATCAACATATGGTTTTATTCTAAAACTTGGTAAAAAAAAAAAAAGCCTTTCTGCCCTATTTCTTATTTAGAATGGCAGTCAAGAAAAAAAGATTAAAACAATCTAATGTGAAAGAAACGTTAGGTTTGACCTCATTCATTAATTTATTCATCAAGAATCTATCAAGTACCTATCATATTTCAGACAAGCTCTAGAAACTGAAAAATAAATGAGACACAATCATTGCCCTAGTAGAGGTGAGGAACCTTTTTTCTGCCAAGGGCTATTGGGATATTTATAACATCATTCTCAGGTCATTCAAAATTATCAATTTAAAAATTAGCCTGCTATATTTGGCCAAACATTTCATTAACTTACCCTAATGTCTTGACAAGGCCAGACCAAATGATTTCACAGGCCTTTTACAGCCCGCAGGCTTGACCTTGCCCACCCCTGCAGCCTGAAGGAATGAACAGCAGAGGGAGAGGATGCTGATAAAGAATTACACTTTAATTCTCTTGTGAGCAAGAATAAGCTGTGTGTACTGGGAGGAACGAAGTTAAGAATGTCTTGACAGGTCTGACCAATAAATAATAGAATCAACTTGGACAGAAGAGATAAATTAGCATTTTATAGGAGAGTAAGAGTGAGAGGCAGAGCACACTCCCTGGAGGTACGAAAAGTACATGATCTGTTTGATAATAAAGAGTTGAGTCAAGGAGTCCAGGTTAGAAAGGTTATGGCCAGATAGAGGAAAACTGTCTGCCCAGCTGAGATATTTGAACTTTATCCTGTAGGCAGAGGCAGACTCAGAGGATTTGAAGTAGGAGAGTAATATCACTTCAGCCATGCACTTGTCAGCATAAAAATGTAACAGAACTTAGTAGGGGGCAGGGAGGGCTAATTCCTGTTCGGAGGCTGAAGCTCCTGTTGCACTGTCCATGGGAGAGAAGCTCAGTTCTCAACTTAGGCAAGAGTGTAGGGAGCAGAGAGAAGGTAACAGCAGATCAGAAGAGAGAGCATGGGACATGGTGACAGTGGTTGTCAGATATGAGGGAAGGGTGGAGTAAATGACAGCCAGGTTCCTTGCTTGTAAACCAAGTGGATGGAGGTGTCACGCACTGACCTTTGGAAACAAGTCATTGTACTAGAGGAATATGACAGGGTGTCTGGCAGAGGGGGACGATCCAGGACTTCACATTTGATCAGATCAACTTTAAGGGCCCCCGAGATGGGTGGAGAGATAGAGAAGCAGTTGGAGGTACAGGCTTAGAACTTAAGAGTTAACCACCATCAAAGCTCTAAGCATGTCCCAACACTCATTCCTTGTTGGACCATTCTAAATAACCTGGATCCTCAAATAGACTCCATTGTTTTTCCACATCCCACAGCTGTTAAAGACAGATTTTCCAAATGAATGTGCTTGGGGTTTGGGGGTATTTATCCTCTGTGCCTTGTCAGCCTTAATAGATAGGACAATACTTTACTCTGCTTTTCATGAAGTTACTAGCGCAATGGCTCTGCAGACACTTAATAGTAGTTTTGTAAAAGGGCTGCCATGCCATGGGAAAGGGTCTCCCTGATGGGGACATCCAATTCCTCAACAGAGTCTCTGCCACAGGGACAGGGAAGGGGGCATCATTTAAGTGGCACCTTGTCCCCTAACTCCTATGAATGTTCTGCCAGACTTTAAATTTAGAATATTTGGGGGGCCCAGGACCAATCATGGAGAGAATGACACTGCAGTGAGCAAGAGCCTTCAGGGAGCAGGAAGTGGAAGGGGGTTCTTTATTTAAATCCTGGGCTATTAATAAAGGTATCTTATCTTGTAATTAGAACGTGGACAATTATATTTCCAGAGTAATAATAACATAATTAATACCAAAAAAAAGGTTGATTTCTAGCTACTTGTGAAACACTTAAATATATACTATTTTCTTTATCTCGTGAAATATCTATGGCAATCTTCTAAGGATTTAATCATTGTGTGTCACACTTGAAGAGTACACTGACATCCTATAGGAATGGATGAAACAGTCATGACTTAGGTACACACAACAGACACACATGGGAACCTCACCCCCCACTTCAGGTTGGAAGCATGTTGATGCTGCAGCATGGATAAAGCAGGCTCTGAGCTGGAGCGTGTGGGTTTGTTGCTACAAACACAGACCGCGTCTCCTTGTGGCAGGCACGGAGGGCATGTCTGTTGCCTTCTGAGGCAGGAACCTGAGAATGCTTCATGCAATCTGGCAAGAGAACTCAAGCCCATCCGAGAAGCATTATAGATCCTCTTCCTGTTCCAGATTTACCCTGGACTATATTGGCTTAAATGTGAACTAGTGTACAACGCCTAAAGGGATGAAACCCGAAAACACAAAGATGGAGTTGTCAACTGAATACATGTCCACCCGTCACACTACACTTCAGGCTTATTCTCAGCCAAATCACCAAAAGGACAAATTGTCATGTAATAAACCAGGAAACCTAGTCTTTTAAAAAATATATATTTTTATTCTTTCAGAGAGAAAGAGATAGGGAAAAATAGAAAGAGATAGGGAGAAAGAATCATCAAACTGTCTCCTGCACACCCACTACTAGGCATCGAGTAGGCAACCCAGGCATGTGCCCTGATCAGGAATCAAACTGTGACCTCTCTTGTCATAAGCTGACACTTAACCACTGAGCAACACTGGCCAAGCAAAGAAATCTTTTTCTCTCCATTGATCCTCTTCCCTAAAACAAGCCCTTTGCTCCCAATATGGCTGTTGAGGAGTCCAAGAGTGCTCTGCTATCAAACAACATGGAATCATATTTAAACTTGGAAACTTTTGTGAGTTTGATAAGCACTGGATCAGGAGCAATGGGTGTCTTATTAAACCTGCCCAGTGACTGCAGGCAGGTTCAGTGCTCACTGCTCCTGTGGCAGGCCACTCCCTCTCTGAAATAGTGCTGCCTGCCTTGCATTACGGTTTAAATGTTTACATATGGCTCCAGCCCGTCCTAGACTGTGAGCTCCACCCTGGCAGCCCAGGACTCCCGTGTCAGTGAGTCCTCTCCCTCAGAGCCCGGCCCACTGCGCAAGAGGATGTCAGGCTAGATGTGAACCTCTCACACGTGGCCTAACCTGTTAGATGTGGAACCTCTCAAACACGGCCTAACCTGCTATCCCACCTGTTACAGGGTGAATTGTGCTTGTCCAAAATGCATGTTAAAAGCAGCCCCCCGTACCTTAGAATCTGACCTCATTTGGAAATAGGGTCCTTTTGGATGTAATTAGTTAAGTTAGGATGAAGCCATACTGGGGAAGGGGGGTGGGCCCCTAAGCCAATATGACTGGTGTCCTTAGTTAAAGGAGAAATTTGGGCACACAGCCAAGGATAATGCCATGTGGACATGAAAGCAGAGATCAGAGTGACACAAGCCAAGAATGCCAAAGATGGCCAGCAAACCCACAGAAGCCAGGAGAGAAGCCTAGGTAGATTCCCTCTGGAAGCCCTCAGAAGGAACAAATCCTCCTGACCTTGACCTCAGACTCCTAGCCTCCAGGACTGGGAGACAATAAATTTCTGTTATTGAAGCCATCCAGTATGTGGTACTTTGTTATAGCAGCCCTAGCAAATTAATACATGGCCTAAATCCTAGAAAGAAGTTGGGGGATGGCGGGGTTATTGTTATCCATTCATAAGAGCAGAAATGACAGCTTTCTAACAGCAAAGTTAATCATTTTTAGATTATTCACTTTATAGCCTTCTGGTTCTTAAACTTGTAATTGCCATATGTGGTAATAGAAAGTGGAGTGAGGAAAGGTCTGATGGAAATGTGTTCTTAGATGAGTGATGTGTGTTAGGCTGATGGATGGCTGATGGATATATTTGAGAGAATGAGGCTCTCTTCTAGTAAAACAGGCTCAGAGCTGTACCTAATCTAAACATATTGCTACCAAGAGCCCAATACATAAAAGCTTCTGCTTTGACATTAAACTGATATGTGCATGAGGAAAGATGCAAAAGACAAATGTGCACAAATAAACAGCCTGGCTTTCCATTAGTAAAGAGGAGACACGAACTTGCACACGTTGCTCCTGCATCACTACGATCAGAATCGAGCATGAAATATAAATAATACGGGGAGGTGAGGTGGACAATGAAATATTCTCTTCTGGAGGCTCAGGGGAGGGGATTGAAAAACACAAGTTTTGGAGCTAGATAGATTGTGCTACCTCCTAGTTACCTGACCTTGGGCAAATCATTTAGCCCTCTGGGACTCTGTCTCATCACCTAGAAACTGGGAATAATAATACTTCCTTTAGAGAACCAGCCTGAGGATCAAGTGCAATAATATTGGTGCAGAGACCAGCAAAATGCCCACTAACATGCTGAATAATGATATTCAGTAAACTTCTATTGCTCCTGGTTATTTTGGGGGTGCAACAGTTTCACAGTCAGACACAAGTAATTTGTGCACTTCTGGACCGAGGTCCATTTATGGAGTTTACCTTGTAATATCCTTGCCAAGGCCTAGCAGAATCATTGACACTGTACTAGCCTTTCTCTTTTTCTTTCCTCCCTTCTTTTCTTAGTGATAGAATGTACCTGGATTATGAACTGAAGTCCTGGACAGACACAGCACACACTGGAGTTCGAATGAGCTCTAATTAAAGTGAATCCTCAGTCAGAGAAGCTTCCCATTCTAAAGGACAAATTAAAAATAGACTGTGCCCTAGCTGGTTTGGCTCAGTAGGTAGAGTGTTGGCCTGCAGCCTGAAGGGTCCTGGGTTTGATTCCGATCAAGGGCACAATCCCCAGTCGGGGGAGGGAAGTGCAGGAGGCAGCTGATTAGTGATTCTCATTAATGTTTTTATCTCTCTCTCCCTCTTCCTTTCTCTCTGGAATCAATAAAAATATTTTAATTAAAAAATAGACTTTGTATTAAAGGAAAGGGGATTGGGAAACTCTTTAACTTGCTGGAACAGCAGTGTGCTTTTAAATGTGTAGCAGCCTGTGTGTGGTCTCTGAAGGAGGTGGACAGTGAGGAATGGGCCCACAGGAGGGCAAAGGCCTCAGGGAGCCAGCGTGTTTTCTGACCATCTGCAGGGCCTCTCTGGGCAGCCTTTTTCTGCAAGAGACATCATGATGCACCATTTTGACTTCCAGTCAGCGGGCTGGAAATGACACAGGTAGTTTGGGGTTTAAAACCATGGTTTTGTTGGGAAGGAACCAGACAACCAAGTCATGTGGCATCGGGGCATCACTTCCTGAAAGGCTGTGTGGAAAGCTCCCATTACGCCTGCCCTCTCTTCATTATGAAGCTCCTTTGTTAAGTGCAGCATTACCATTTGTTTTCCTGCAAAGAGGTCAATAGTCTCTGATTTGAATTTAGTAAAGTACTCCCGATAATGTCACCTGCTCCCTCCCACCAACCCTCCCTTCCTCCATGTCCCCTGTTGTAACTGACCATTAATCAGCCTTGAGCTTGCCAATAGGAAAACTCACCCACAGGACTATGAACTTGATGGGATTAGAGCCCATTAGCCTAGCGATGTGCAGTGCAGGCTCGGTCTGAGTGATGAGCCTGGAATGCACTATTGGCTGGGTGGGAGGACATCCTTCAGCAGTGGGGCTAGGCCAGGCTGTCGGGTGACGTGTCCATTTCCCTTGAACGCAGACAAAGTGAAATCTGAACAGCTCCTTAAACTAACAGATAAAACATAATCTGGGAAGCGTTTACATGTAGTGCTCCAACACTAAAGAAACTTAAGCAATTTAAGAGCCAAATGGGACCATCAGCATCCCTAATCTAAGTTCCTGCTTTTATAGATAAACTGAAATCTACCCCAGGAAAGTTACCATGTGAAGGACACATAGGCTAAAACCCAACTCTTCTGGCTCCTGACTTAGGAAATTGGCCTGGTTATTGGTGTAGGAAATAGATTATCTGAAGGAAAATGTTATCTAGATTTTAATGTTGCTTTGCAAATAAGTTACCCATTTACTCGCAGGGTGGTACAGACTTAATGGAGCAGTTCAGGGCTCTACCTTAGTCTCCCCCTTCCTTCTTCTGGAACGGGGTACTTGCTCAGTACTAAGATATTTCTCCCCCTAAACAGGGACTTCAGGCTCTGTATCCCCTGCTGGAATTTGAGATGACAGTCATCCCCAACACCTAGCACATCATGAGGGAAGACAGTATAGTAGGCTCCAAGAAAACTAGCTGGTTGCTGTTTCTCTTGTTAATAACAAGGGGTGATTCGTTTGAAATTGAAATGGGGAAGGAGAGAGGAGATTCAAATGCTGGTCATTTGAATGAGACAAAGGAAGGGCTCCTCTGATAAGCAGCTGTTTTAGGTTAGGCTCCATAACAGAGTGCCACAACAAAGTACCATGGACTGGGCAGCTTAATTGACATTTATTTTTCACACCTCTGGAGGCTAAGAGTCTGGGATCAGGGTGTCAGCATGGTTGGGTTCTGAGTGAGGGTCCTCCTTCTGGTTCACAGATGACCGCCTTCTTGTATCTTCATGTGGTGGAGCAAACAGTCATCTCTTTCCTGCCTCTTCTTAGAAGGACAATAATCCCATCTTGGGACCCCATTCTCATGACATCATCTAAATCTAATCACCCCCAAAGTCCGTCCCTTTGGAAGCTAGGATTTCAGTATATGAACTGGGTGAAGGGGACACAAACATGCAGTCCATAACTGCAAGGTAAGGGCAACACTGTAAAACTGCCCAGAGACTGTCAAAACAATTTATTGCCAGTACTTATTTGTCTTGGTTATGAAAGTAGAGTCCTACCTGGAGGTGGAATCTATGACACCCTTAAGTTCCTGCCAGATTTGACGTTGAATTTCTTTCATGTTAATGCCTAAAATTGTTGGGGAGCAGTGGCCTTTTGAGACCACCAGCAGCTGTAGAGGAAGGTATAAGGTCAGGGCATTGGGGCTAGTGAACAACATTACCAATTCTGGTCTCTCACTGACTTCCCTCTTTATCTGGAACTTTCAGCCGCCAATTTTAGATTTCTCAGAGTGGGAGCAAAATTTCTTAAATAAATTGACTTAAAACACAAAACCAACAGCATGCATAATAATAGCATGGAGTAATAAGTAACATACAAACCATAACAATAAATGTATGATCCCTCTGTCCTCTGTCTCCCTATAGCCTTCAGATGGTAGCCCTATTACTGGACCTCTGCTCATTTCATTCTGTGATGTAGAATCACTTATTTATATGCCTGTTTCCTAGGAGACAGCAAAGCCTTTGAGGATAGAAATGATATGATAATAGTTCATGGATCACAACCCTTACTTATTACAACCTGCCGTCCTTTGTGTGATTTCATTTCTTCTGAAAAAAGAAATTCAATTCTGTTTTCAGGATTTGAATGAAACTTTAAAATCTACTCTTGTACTTTTCAATTTTTAATATTTCTTAGAATGCAGCCCTGCAGTATAACATTGCCCAAAATTTCACAGAATATTTTTGCAGGTGGGTTTGTGACATTACTGAAAGACCCACCTTACTGTGGCCACTTAACTCTTTCATGCCAGTGGTCAAGGGGTTGCTGGAGGAACTAGGAACCTGCTTGTGTGTGTCTCCCAGGTCTGCACCTTTGAGGGCCAGCATTCTCCCTACCATGGAGGCCACATTGCAGCATGGAAACTACTCCAGCCAGCAGCTTGCTTGGCACAGGATTGTTTGCAGCTGGCTTTTTACCTGGATGGCCCCATATTTTTGCAGCCCTGAGAGTGAGTACCTCTTTTAACATTTTGCACTCTAAACAGGCACTCTATTTGTCTCACTTTAATCACAACCCTGACCAGTGTTAACTTCTGATGAATGTTGAGCTTCTGTCTTCATGCGGTGCTGTGTCTCAGCTTCACTGCAATGTCCAGGGCAGAGGTTCCCCAGTGTGGCCTCGAGCCAGCAATACCCTAATAGAGCAACTTCGTGATTTCGGCAAGAATTGCCCTGGATAACCTTAAGGTTTCTTCTGATATTCTATCATCTTAGTGCCTTACAGATAATAGATATCAACACACATAAGAATCAAGGAAAGGAGCAAGGGAAGGAGGGATAGTGGGAGAAATCTCCAAATTATTTATACTATTAGTGGCCCAGTGCATGAAATTCATGCATTGGGGGGAGGGGTATGTGCCCCTTAGCCTGGCCTGCATCCTCTCTAATCTGGGACCCCTGTGAGATCAGGCCTAAACTGGCAGTCAGACAACCCCTTTGCAATCCAGGACTACTGGCTCCTAACCGCTCACCTGCCTGCCTGCTTGATCTCCCCTAACCACTCTGCCTGCTGGCCCACTTGCCCCCAACTGTATCACCCTGCCAACCTGATCACCCCCAGCTGCCCTCCCCTCCTAGCCTGATTACCCATAACTGCCTCTGCCTCGGCCCCACCACCATGGCTTTGTCTGGAAGGACATCTGGAATGTCTCATGATCTAATTAGCATATTACCCTCTTATGAATACAGATAGGATATGACATACTGCCATAACTATAACATATCTACCAATATTACCTGTGAGAATACGTACTTCATGAGATAGGAAGGCATCTTGTAAGTAGTATGAAATACAGTATTTGTAGCAATAATATGCACCCTGTGACTTCCTTTCCTGATCTGGGAATGGTTCCCAGGTCTTTGAACATTTCCTGGCCCCTAATGTTTGTTTTTTGTTTTGTTTTCTTTTGTTTTTTTGCCATTCAGCGTTTACTGTTTATTGCACATAATTTGAGGTCTTTAATTTCTAACCACCAAAGATTCAAAGGACTATTTTTTCCATGAATTTTAACATTAACATTAGTGAATTCCTGTGTCCATGTGTTTTTATTGTAAACATCTGAATTATTCACATTGTCATAGATCCTGAACTCATAAGCATGGACCATGAACAGGCTGGGAGCAAGCCTGGAAGCCACTCTGCAAGCAAACTGATACTCTGCATAAGGAGAAAAGTCATAGCATAACATTTAATGTCTGACTCTAATTCATATACTATCAGGGACTCAATTGCTTGGTTGGTGATGGGGTTGATTATTGGGAGGATTATTCTTGAAATAATTAAGGAGAAGGAGGCTCAATCTTTCTTCTTGGTTGCTTGCTCCTCCCCAGCACCTTCATCACTTTGGACAGCTTTTCCTTCACCTTTTTCTCAGCTTCTTGGGCCCCGTGGAGCGGCGAAACAGGGGAGCGGTGAAATGGCCACCCAGGACTGCCAGGGCCGCCCAGTACAGGTGGTCCCTTGAGTCCCCGCCCCTCTGCTCAATGGACCCCACCAAGCAGCACAATGCACGCAAGAGGTGGTTCCTTTGGTCCCCATCCCTCCATTCCATGGACTGCAGAGCAGCAAAATGCATTCACCCCTCTGCTCCTTGGCCCGCCCGGGACTGCCTCTATGCTCCTCAGGCCCGCGCAGAGATCGCTGATCCCCGGCATCCCCACCGGTCCCTTGGTCCCCACCCCTCTGCTCCATGGCACCGAGCAGCGGCTGAACGGCCACCTGGGACCACCTCTCCATTCCATGGGCCCCGTGCAGCCAGCCAGGGATGCCAGGGGCCACTGGGAATGCCCCTCCACCCCCACCCCCCCTGCGCAGCGGCAGAAAGGCCTGCTGCCAGCAGCCAGCCTCATCATGGGCTCTGGGCTGGGGGACATTCAAGGACCAATGGTCCTCACATAGCTGCAGCCACCAGGGTATCCGCAGGGCACTGGGCTGGGGGTGTGGACCCAAACTGCGGCTTGACTCACAGCCCTGCCTCACACCTGGCCTCATTACCCAAGGTGCCCTGGGCACTCATTTGCATATGACTAAGTCACAGTAACTGTAAGGAGGGCCTGGCTCTTAAGTACCCTGTGGGAAAGCTTATAGCATGATGGTTGCTTTCACAGCACTGTGGCCACATCCCTGCCAGTCTCGCCTCCTGTCTGCTGGCCATTGCCTGATGGTCACGCCCGCTGGCCATGCTCACTGGCCATGCCCCCTGCCTGCTGGCCACACCCCCTGCTCCTGATTGGCTGGTAGCGTAGTGGAGGTATGGTCAATTTGCATGTTACTCTTTTATTAGGTAGGATGATTGTTATATTTGGTTTTCACTTGTGTTGACCCACCAGGGAACTTGTTAGAAATGCAGGTCCTCAGACCTGCTGAATCAGAAACTTGGAAGTGGAGACCAGCCATCTGTGCTCCCCTTCAGGTGATTCAGATGCAAGTATAAATTTGAGAACCACAGGTCTGGAAATGGGGGAGGTGGGTATTAATGTTTGCCCCATTTTCTGAATATGAATCTCCTAGAGCTGCTGCCTTCCATCCCCTAAAGAATTCCACCAACCCTACCCCACCCAGTTCAGGTTTCTGGAATATGGTAACCCCATCACCAGCGTCCAAACTCCCAGAAAGGTAGGGAAGTCCAGATAAATAAAGAATGATGAGTAAAAAAGATGATGAAATTTAACCTCAAAAAGAAAAAAATTAAGGATGGTAAGATACATGACCTCAGATATTTTAAGGACCATGTTGTAAAAGAATTAGAATTGTTCTTTATTTTTAGGTTAGAAGCAGGGCCAATAGAAGTTACAGGGACCCAAACATGTGCCAAAGGAGAAGAAGGACCATCCTGATAATCATAGGTTTATACTCAGAATGGGCTGCCGTTAATGTTAATAGGTTGCTCATCACTGCTCATGCTAAGGCAGAGACTGTGGGACTCGGGTCAAGGATGTGATGGAGAATTTTCAGGATTTAGGCAAGAATTGCCCTGGATCACCTTAAGGTTTCTTCTGATATTCTTTCATCCTTAGTGCCTTATAGATCACAGATATCAACACAGAGGAAGGAAGCAAAGGAGCAGAGGAAGGAGAGATCATGGGGAAAATCTCCAAATTATTTATACTATGATTATTACATTTGGTTTTCACTTGTGTTGACTGTGTAACATCAAGTTCACCTTCCTATCATGCGTTGGTTGGTATGGTGTTACTTTTTAATTAATATGAATCTGTGAACACATGGAAACTAAGATCGGGAAAAGCAAAGGGGTGACAAAGTGATTTGTATGACACATGCAAACCTGTTCCCGGCATCAGGCACTGCCAAAGTAGGTGGCAGGGACACGGGAAAGGGTTACGACATGGTTTCCGAACTGCGATGCTCAGGCTGGTGTGGGACATGGCCAGGTAGGCATATCCCTGGAAGGGAGCCCCAAGTTGTTGAGACCTAAGAGGAGGGCTGGGGTCGCACAGCACAATGGTTATTTATAAGGCAGAAAATTAAATTAACTAAATTGCTAATTCCTTTCACACTGTAGAAAACATTGCTTTTAACCATTAAACCAATGTTTTAAAAATAAAGAGTAAAGGTAGGTTTTAAAAAAAAATTGTACAGTATTTTGTTATTGTTGGTATTAAAGGAATAGTTTAGTATTTTTTTTTATCATTAGCAAGTGGAGGAAGTTAACTACTGGTCTCCAAGTGCTATCCCTTTTCTTTGAGTTGCTGCTCCCACCCTTTATGTTTAAGCCAATCTGGACTCTCAGGAAAATCATTTTAGGTTTTTAGAAAGAGTTTGAAACAAAATCGAGATTCATATGCAGTTCCAAGTACAAACACGTAAGTTAGGATAGTCAGAGTACCCGTAATAATAGTTTGATTGGTAAAATCTACCCAGTTAGGGATCTTTAAACTTCATTTATGAAAGAGCATAGATTCCTGTCCTAACACACTCATACATTTCATCAGATAAGAAATGCTTGATCATGGCAGAAAAGTCAAGAAGGTAATCTGCTGATGAATTGAATGTACTAGAAAAGAATTTAGTACATTCAGTACATTGAGTGAAAATGTCCATTTTACACTCAACACATGACACTGACTGGCCTCAGACTGACTATAGTCTCTGATTATTCAGAGTCACATCCTGTCCTTCCTTCCTGCCAGTCCACCTTCCTGGGCATCAGTTATCATTGTACTGTGTTGTGGTCAGAGATGAGCCTGCAACTGTCTGGCCTCACCCTGAGACTGCCTGGAAATTGTACTTTTGGACTCATTCCCTGATAATGACTTCACGTCATTATCCTTTCAGCACAAAATTCCAGTCAGAACTGGGTAGAGAGGACACCTCCCCCAGGGTGGCTCCCACTGTTGTGACGGCAGGTGTGGATAGGACCTTCAGTGATGACTCAGCCTGTGCTTTCCTTTGTGCGCTCATCACTTTGTGGGTGCATGTGGGTGCCTTGGGCCTCATGGTGCACCCCAAGCAGGAGGCAGCTCTGAGCCTGGCTCCCGGGAAGCGAGTCCATGGCACCATCTTTGTAGAAGAAGCACCAAATACTTTGTTTCTGTTCCATTTAAAAGTCTTACTTCTCTAACAATGGTATATGTGCTGAACTCTGTATTTATCATGAGGGAATAAATGGAAACATCCATGATAGTCATTCTGCTATATCTTCAGGTAATTTATCCAAGTGTTCAGATCAATTTTAACAGCCCTTTTGTCCATCTACTAATATTGTTGATGGACCAGTATGTCCAAAGCTGAAAATATATTTTTCAAAGGCGGTGTTGCCATTCTCTCCTTACACCCTCATTGCCTTTTTGGCAACTTGCTGTATAGAATGTTCATCTCCCTTCATCACTCCTCCTCTTCCTGCCCGCATCCCATCCCCGTGCCCCTCCATTCACTTTCACTCAGAGGCCAGGTGCTGCTCTGCCAGCCTTGCCAATCTCTCTTTTATTCAGTCTCCTGTCTCTTATAGGACCTTTGCTATTGTCCTAGACCAGACCTGAGCTGAAAAGTACCATCTGGCCCAACCTTTTGCTTTTTATAAGTGGAAACTGATCTAAAGAAACGAAGTTCATGGTCCAATAGCTTGACAATGACCGTACCACTGCCTCTCCTTGGACCTCTACACCATTGCCTGGCCAGTCACTCTCCATTTCCACCCATCCTGTGTGGACTCCAGGCTGCTCTCTCTGCCCAGAATCTTTCAGTGGCCCTCCACTGCCTCCAGAATAATATCCATACTCTTGAACCTTGCAACCAATAGCCAGGCTAACTTTCTTCACAATCCCACCTTCTATATACACTTTGCAACCAATCCAACTGCCCTGTCCATCCCAGGTACTCCTCACCTGCCATAGGTGTGCTCTTACTCCCATAACTATCTGCCTGCAGTTTGCAAACCTAGATCCCATTCATTCTGTAGGACAAACATTGAATGCTTCACTTTTCAAAAAGCCTTCCTAGTTTCCCCCTGTTAAAAAGGATCTCTCCTCCACTGTAGGAATATGGCTGTTCATTCCCAAGTCTTTTCTGTCATCTTCTACTTTGTATATAATAGTTGTGTGAACACAAGTCAATATTCTCTGCTGGTCTGAAGCTTCTTGAGAGAAGACCCTAGTGTGCTTGGCTTTGCATTACCCAAAACTCTTACCCATCACATTCACTCACCTAGAATCCAGAAATAAACCAATTTGTTCATATAGTTTCAAGTTATTAGCCAGTATACTTAGAATGCTGTAATTTCTCTAAGCCAACTGTTAATTTTTTGTTCATCTTTATGTAGTTGACCAATTATATAATTTTGGTTTGAATACATAGCTTAACTGTTCTGATAAACCATGTAACTTGTCACCCACTGGAAAACATTTTTAAATTAATTATATACCACTGAACTTATTTGACCCAAAAATATAAAACATCAAATAAATACAATTTTTCTTCTAGATCAAATCTCGCCCCCTCCCATCTGCCCCATTCACACACAAAGAACTCAGATTATCATTGAAACTCATCAAACATTTACTGCCATCTTGTGGACAGAGAGATATTAGCTGGACACCTTAATGGAGTGAAGAGAGCATTTGCTTTTCTAAGCCTCCACTTAACTGTTGCCTGATGAAACCACAGGAAACAGCCTCTTCATTAATTAAACCACTTGCCCAGAAAGTGGTTAGTCAAAGCCAGAGAAGCCTTTGTTAATTGTTCTTTATCACTACAAAAGCCTAAAATGGTTGTCAGAAATGTGAATACAAATTATCTTAATTTTCTCATTTCTAATATCCAGGAAGGAGAGGGGTTGGAGGCAGGGGACTGTCAGGAAATGGTGACTGGGTGATTAATATAGGTCTTGCTTCTTGAAGCAGCAAAGCTGGAGTTGCTTTAATTAATGCATTAGCAATTATAGGTTGCACCCCAAAGTACATAATTTACTGTTGATTCAATAGTCTCTTTGCTGAATTATTCCCAAACAAGTTGATGTCAAAGCTGAAGAAAGGCATGCATCACCATGTGATTATGAAATTGGAACTTCACAGAAGGGGTAACCAGTAGCCTTTATTATGGCCACTCACATACTGGAATTTAAATTAAATCACAAGCAGTGTGCATGAAATAGGGAGAACGAAATAAAACATTAAACAAGAGTCATTTTACTTTCCATGGGCACAGGGGACCTCATCCCTGCATACCTTTCATTCCTTTAACTTTTCCAGGTAAATCAATGATCTATTTCAAGTGGAATAGGTGCTCAGAATATGTTCCTTCTGTTTAAATACTGGTATAGCTCTATTCAAATACTGAGTCGGACCACATCTACAAATGTGTTCATGCTATTAGTATGTCTCCAGGCTGCTTTATTGCCTTCTATTTGGCCTGTAAGGAAATTTGTATGTGGCATAGAACTTGTCTTAAAGAAATGATTTCTTATATACCTGAAAGAGAACCAGGACACTCATACAAAGCTAATTCGTGTGGGTGGCACTTTCCCAAACGTGGACTGCATCTCTCTTCTCGCTTTCCTGCTCCAGCTTCCTGGGCGTCGGGATCACCTGTGTTGTACACTTTTTTTGTTTCAGCCTTGCCTGTCTGTGTTAATCACTCTAAAAAAAGTGGGTCAGGAAGTAGCTGTCAGATAAGGCCATGCCTAGCAGACAGAAGAGAATTGCATATTAATTTATTTATTCACCAAAACAAAATTTATTGATCATTTACTATGTGCCAGATCCTATGGTAGGCATAGTATATAAAGATGCAAAATCTCTCCCCTCCAGAAGCTCAGCCTGAGAGGAGTAAGTTGTTACAGACCCACCTGATACCAGCAATGCCAGAGGCATGTGTGGGGTGACCAGGAGCTTGTAGGTGCTAGATGTAAGGTGCACCAGGAGGAGAAAGCGTGATGGTCAAGGAGAAACAGAGGCAAACCATGTGGTAGGTGAGCTTGTTTCCATATTAGGGAGCAAATATGGAAGATAAATGTGAGGGGATCAAGATTGGAATATGACTAATTATGAAAGCCTTCCATAATCTCACCTGCAGTGATCAAACCCTAAGTCACACAATGGAAATAGGTGAGAGGGGACAGCTGCTCAGATCCTAGAGAGGAGACATAGCAAGAGTTGGTGCCAGGTAGTGTATGGGCTCTGAAGGCTCGATGTTGACAGAGATGGCCTGGTCCACTGCCCGGGAGACCATGTGAAGTGTGGTGCCATTTTAATGAGTGAGGAAACAGAAGTTTTGAATAAACAGCTGTGAAGTTTGTTGTGACAGAAATCCCATGGCCAGAAGCTGGTGGTAGAAAAGTTTCCAGACAACATCAAAGAGAAAATCTGAAAATTTTTCTTGGAATTGTTTCATTAGATGATGGATTAACTTAGAAAGAGACATCTTGGGGAAGCAAAGTGATCCTAAACTGGAAGTGACAGGTTAGAGGAATTAATAGAAACAAGGATAAACCAGGAATTCCTACTACGGTTTCATATTAGAATTAACCGAGATCCTTAGAAGCTATCAGTGGTCAACAGCATCCCAGGCTAATGGAAGCTCCCTGGGAGCTACTGTGCAGCTAAGGTGAGACCACTGGTATAAACTCTTCTTCTAGGGCTATGATGGAAAAGAAGTGAGAGAGAATAAAGAGTACCATGGAAGGTTATGTCAAAGATGAGAGTTATTTGAGAATAAACTAAGGGGCACGTACTAGTTAAGAGGGAGAAAAAGAAATAGGAAAGGAGATATTGGTGGTGAAAACTCTTAAAGGCAGTGAGGAGAACAGATGTATATTTAAGAGTAGCTTTGACTGGAAGGAAAGGTATCTTGAAGAGAGGTTAGTAAGAAGAGATGGGTGTATATACAATTAAGTGTGTGGGTGGAAGGGTGAGAAGACGCTTCATTATCAACATGGCAGTAATTAAATGGGCCCTCAAACAGATAAGCTTGAAATGTCTTCTTCTCTGAATAAACAACTTGTTAAGGGAACATTTGAGGAGATTCATGGCTGGAAGACTGGCAAGATCAACGTACAGATTTCTCCCAGTTTTTGCTCTGTCAGTATTTCCCTAATTCTCATCCCACCCCCATGTCAACTTATTCTCAATGCAGAGAAGATATTACAGAAAGGTATAGTGTTCTCTTTCTATATCCATTTTGTTGTCTTCATCACCTTCATCAATACAAATTTCCATGAGCATATGACCATACTAAGTGTCAGAGGAAATCATTTAGTCCTTATTGTATACTAGGGGCCTAGTGCACAAATTTGTGCACATTGAAGGGAAATTAATTAGAAGAAATATTTTAATATCACTATCCATCCTTTTTCTGTTATAGAAATGTCAACCAAATTTATGATCAACAATGACAGATCGAAACACATGTGTGTGATTGGCACCAGTGAGAGTTTTATATGAATCATGCATGCATGAGTCAACTTTTATTTTTAAATTTCCAGTGCGCATCATATGTACCTACTGGTCTGTCAGTCTGGTGGTCAGATGGATAGACAGTCACTTAGCCTTTTATATATATAGATATTTTCAATCTGACAAATAACCAGCATCTTTGGAGCTAACCATCAACTAGGTAGCAATGGTGATAAGATGATGAGCTCCATCAGTTTATTCCCTCTGTGTATTCTTCGTATGTGGACAGTATGTTTGAAGAGCTCAGCACTGTATTTGTCTCTACCTTTTGTCCCACAACAATTTTGCCCAAGCACAGCAATCATAGCTTTGTTTAAATACTGATGTGGTGGCTGCTCATATTTCCTGAAACCAGTAGTTCTGTTGCCTTTTTTCAGGCTGCATCCATTGTTCTTTCTTTTTCTTTTTATTGTTGAAAGTATTGCAAGTGCCCCCCACCGCCTTTTTTTTTTTTTTTACCATCTTCTGCTGTGAAAATCTTTCCACCTCATGCTGTCGTAAAGGCAGTGGGTTGGATATGATGTTGTCCTCACTTTCGGTTTTCTGTCCAGAACAGGAGGGCCATGTAGCACCTGCAATGTTAGCTCAATAAGCAAGAGTGGTCTAGAGCAGTGGTTGGCAAATTGCGGCTTGTGAGTCACATGTGGCTCTTTGGCCCCTTGAGTGTGGCTCTTCCACAAAATACCACAGCCTGGGTGAATCTGTTTTGAAGAAGTGGCATTAGAAGTTTAAGTTTAAAAAATTGTCTCTCAAAAGAAATTTCAATCATTGTACTATTGATATTTGGCTCTGTTGATGAATGAGTTTGCCGAGCACTAGTCTAGGGCCTTTGGAGGAATGAGCAGCCTGATGTGCCTATAAACTGTCTTACTGGCCAGATTTCCATGGTTGTTTCTGTTCTGTTGAACCTGAGCTGGAAAAGTTAAAAAAACAAAAAAAACAAAGAGGAACCTTTTTTGTTTGAATGTGTTGAAATTTAACTCTTAACAAAGTCTACCTTAGGCTTGCATTTCATGAAACGTTTACTCACAATAAACATTTATGATCCCACACATGATCCATTAACAAGGTTATCATTTGTTTCCTGAAGGGATCATCAAAAATCTGGGCCTCTGAGGAAATATAACCCTGATAGAGATGTTATCATTCAGCCCGTTCTTTAAAAGCTGTATATGGTAGCGATAAAGACACAAACTTTGGGAGTCAGATTCACTGACCCCCTCTAGCTGTATCACTCCTGCCAGGAGCCTGCCTTCACTTGTGAATGGGCAGTAATATCTACCACCCTGTCACAAGTTCTTTGCGGTAGTGTGCTGAAATATTGCAAGGGGAGTGGTAAATTCAGGGCCTGCCTCACAGTGAGGGCTTGGTAAACATGAACTTGTATTGTTTTCACTAATATTAGGAGAAGGGTTCTATTGAGGGGAGACAGAGTAAGAAGTGGGATAGTGGCCTGCAAAAGGGAGGAGCCGAGGCTGTTTGTTCGGTGCTCCCAAAGCGCTACCATATGGGGGGGAGGGGGCGAGAGGAGAGAGTCCTCCGTAGCCTCTGAAATAGGCAGAGTTCCTCCTTACCTGAGCAAGGGGTCTTGTTGGTTTCCCCCTTTGTGTTTACTCTATAAAGATCGACTCTTGAAAGTGACCATGTTTTTCCCCTTTGTATTTTGTGCTAGAAAGCCAACCTTGATCAAATATTGGACTATAGGACATGCTTTCTTACTATTCATTTCACACCTGGCACCATCTGACTTTCATGTACTTCATTTTCTCTTTGCCTTATTTTTTATTTTAAATCTATATTAGCTATATTACTATGTGCAACTATGTAAACTGCTTTAAATCATTTGTTTGCATAAAGGATATCCTTAATAAAAATAAATGATGGATAGATACGTGTATTTTCCCCCTGTGGGTGCTGGTTTTGAATAATCCACTATTTATCTAAAAATTACGCAAGTCAGAAATGTGCTCCAGAGCCAGCCCAATCATTCAGGAGGGTGCTGCCCAATTACTGCCGAGGTCACCTTTAGGCATGAATGGCCTGTGCATCTAAAATGGTCCATTCATTCTGCTCTTGGCACAGATGCTGTGATGGTTAATTATTTTGATGCTAATATCTGTGTATATCTTTTTTAATGTGGACACCAGACTGAAAATTTGGATTGCAACCAATGTTCAACAGATGGCAATCACTCGGGGTCATGGCTATCCTGGGCCAACTTTTCATCGGTGACTGTTAATATAAGGCCCAATCTGGCCTGACAGACCCTCCCCCACTGTCTGTATGCCCACCCAGAACCATCCCACTGGGCGAGTCTGTGACTGTTCTCCTTAGAGGAGGAAAAAAATGTTTCCTGTATGCGCCTGAAGAAGGTCTCAACGAGAGGGTCACAGGAATATTTTCACCATCGGTGAACCTGAAATGTCCCATATTTTTGTTTCTCAGTGTTAAGTAACATTTCTGAAGCTCTCCTTTTAAAAAGTACCTGCTTAATAAAGAATCAATTGGGAATAGCATAAAGAAAGAATCATAGATAACTGCAGAAACAGATTTGACCTGTGTCAGTTATAATTGAACGATTTCCCATTTCTTTATTGAACACATATTCTTTGCAAGTCACTGCATGTGTTGCAGGTTGGTGGCTCTGAGTACAATGTTGTGGAACTGTGATGTATCATATTGTAGAACATCATGATGGGGACTTCTTCCATGCTTCCCTTTCCTGTTTTGATCCATACTCATGCAAAACTTCATGACAGCTGATAGCAGCTCTCACCCCAAAAATAGTTCTATCAGGCACAGAATCTCAGATGCCAAGTATCTTGATTGTGACCTTTTACTTGAAACTGATAGAATATTCATTTCAAACTGGATTAAGCCAAAAAAAAAAGAGGGGGCGGGGGGGGGATGTTTATTGGTCATTGTAATTTAAAACTCAAGGCCTGGCAAGCCACTTCAAAATGTTGTAATCCTGATGCTCAAACAATGCCGTCAGGGCTCCCTTGCTCCCCAGCAACTTCAGTCTGCCCACTGTGCTGGCTTCAGCCTCAGGCAGGTTCTGTTCCCATGGTAGCCCAGGCTCCAGCCTCACCACCTCACTACTGGGAAAGGAAAGAAGTCTTCTCTATTCCAAGGGCTCCCAAAAAAATCCTGAGATTCATTCTGATATGTTTGACTTGAGTCACATGATCATCCCTGCATTTGTTTGCTGGGACTGCCATAACAAAGTATCATAGATTGGGAGGCTTTACCCTCTCACAGTTCTGGAGGTCCAAAAATCACAGTGTCGGCAGGGTTAGCTCTTTCTGATGATTTCAAGGGAAAATCTATCCTATGCCTCTCTCACAGCCTCCCATGACCTTGGCTTATAGAAGGCATTCTCCCTATCTTCTCTCTTCATGTCTCAGTGTCCAAATGTCCCCGTTTTGTAGAGAGGTACACAGTAATATTGGATTAGGGCCCACCCTAATGATCTCATTTTACCTTGATTACCTCTAAAAGGAACCTATCTCCAAATGAGGTCACATTCTGAAGTGATAAAGGTTAGTACTTCAAGCCATCTTTTTCTGAGGGGGAACAGTTCAACTTATAACAATTCCTAAATCGAAGACAATATTGGTGGGACAAAGAAAAGATTGTCCAGTTCTGGGCCACCTCCATAACATAAGTGGTAAAAGTGAGGAAGCGCTGGTTCTCCAGGGAAGAATCAGGCTACTCTACCAAGAGAAGAGGGAATGGATGGAGGGCAAGCAAAATAATCTTCATTACATTAAGTATCATTAAGTCAAAATAAAGGCCAAAATCTTATGCCCATGCCTACATATGACCTACAGATGGACTATCTATGACTAGCCAAATAAATTGCAAAAGTATGTATACTGTTATTATTCAAACTAGTGGCCCAGTGCATGGATTTATGCATATTTAAAGGAAATTAATTAGAAGAAATATTTTAATATTGCTATTTGCTCTTTCTCTATAATAGAGTGTCAACCAAATTCACTATCGACCATGACAGATCAAAACACACGCATGTTTTAGTGCCAGCAAGAGCTTTCTATGTAGCACACATGCATGGGTCAACTTAGCTTTTTAGATATATAGAATAAACTTGCTTAATTAGACCTGCTTTCTGACTTAGCTAAACTTTTTTCCAGCCTAGTAAAGCCACCCCAACTTCTCTTTCAGGTAATTGTCAACAACACTGCAGTAAATATCAACACAAAGCAGATTATTATTGTAGATCACTAAAGGAGAACAAAGGGTAGAATACTTAACTGCAGCAGTGTTTGATTATATTCTGCACAGTGAGAAAACCTGAAGTCATTTTCAAGGTCCACCATTTCTTACTTCTTTTCTGTTGGGTCAAGTTTCTAAACTTCATAAATCTGTTTTCTGGCTACTGAAAAGAAAATAGGATTCTACTGAATCTCCTATAAACTTACTCCAGGATTTCTGTGAGGATCAAATGAGATGAGGCAAGGGAAAATGCTTCACAGACATTTGGTTAAAGTGTAAAATGTTTGCACCTGACTATAAAGCAAGTTGTGTTCCTGAGCTGAAGAAACTCCAAGGAGGCTAGTTGCTAGGGAGAAGAAGCTGGGTATTGCTATGTAATGTTATTACTCAGTGCCCACAGCCTCCCTTTCTGGGCTGGGTTGAGCTGTGGGTCCCATTTTGTGCCATGGGGTCTCGGCAGCATTGATTTCAATTTGGTGGGCTGTTGTTTGGCGGGGAGTGGCGGGACCTGTGTCGCACTTGGGGGAAGCTGAGTGTTGCTTTGTGGGTGCCAGGTCTGTAGTGCTGTTTTTATGTAATGGCTAGTGCACATCACAGCAGCTTGTGCATTGAGCATCTGCCCCTTGGTGGTGGCATGTCATAGCAACTGGTCGGACAGTTGGACACTTAGCAGATTAGCCTTTTATATGTATAGATGGAATCATAGCATCTAAATTTCTCTCCAGCACCCTACAGGTTAAGAAAATCTTGCATTTTAGCATCATTCTAATAAGATGAAATTGCATTTGACTCTTTATATGCCAACACAAAAGAGAGTAAATCTAACAACAACAAGAAGACAATATTGATAACCCATTTCCTTAGCTTTCAAAGGACAAAAATTCTATTGTTGTAGAGCCCAAGGAAGGACATGGTATCCCTCTTAGCTGGTGTCTAGTTGAATATATAACAGGTGTCTTCCATTCCCCCTCTCATGTCATGAATCACTCAGATATATGTTCCCACTGAGACTTGGTAGGGCTCAGAATTAAGGTTGGGCAGTTGTGTGTGTGTGTGTGTGTGTGTGTGTGTGTGTGTGTGTGTGTGTGTGTGTGTGTGTGTGTGTGTGTGTGGTTAACACACCCAGGAGTCATGTAGCACACATCTTGACACCCACACCTGGCAGCCCTATGCAAATCCTCCTCAGGTCAGGCTCCTGCTGCCTTTACCACTATCAGAATTGACTCAAGAAATTCAAGCCATTTGTTCTCCTGGCCTTAAAGCCTCCCATGAGTTTCTGAGAAATCTTCCCTAGAATAGCTCCAACCTGATCTATCCTACGCCCATGTTATTCCTGGATGCTTGTTCTCTGTGCACACAAATATGCGCAAGCCACGTATTTACCACTATATAATAATTTTAATATGTTTTATTGGTTTTTATAGAGGGAGAGAGAGAGAAAGAGAAAGAGAGAGAGGAATATCAACCATTGACTGTCTTCTGCACACACCACTACAGGGCATCAAGCCCACAACCCAGGCATGTGCCCTGACTGAGAATTGAACTTGAGACCTTTTGGTTCCTAGATTGATGCTCAACTGCTGAGCCACACCAGCCAGGCTAATGATATTTTAATATTATATAATACCTTGGTCTGGTGCACCTTCAATACTAAAAACGGTCTTCTTTATGTCTGGGAATGCCACTGCATACTTCTAGTTTCCAGAAGCTCAAGAATGCATTTTTCTGACAATGACTCAGGATACAAGTTGATCTTTTGCCAGTGTTCTCACTGTTAGTTCATTTCTTTAATAGCATCATGGTGAGAGTCTTTTCAGAACCCTGGGACTCCAGCCTCAACCCTTTCTATTAACTAAAAAACCCTGAATAGCCTTCCATATGGTGCTGCCATGGCATTTGATAAATACCTTGCTGATTATTTATACAACTTGACTCTTGTTTTGACAAGTTGCGACCAAACTGGTTGTAAACGTCTTCCCACAGCTCTCTGTCACTGGGTTAAGTGAGCTACTGGGTTAAGTGAACTTCTGCCACAGGAAACTTGGGAGAAATAAGAAAAAGGAAGGTACAATCTAAAACAAAAGCAATTCTGAAAAGCAAGAAAAGGGACAAAACTCTATTAGAGGTCCTGGTGAATATATTAGTACCTTCTGTCAGCAGGGCTCTGGACTGTAAACTGCTTGAACTACCAGGATCAATAAAGGGCAAGGCCTGGAGATGGTAATTATGCTAATTGGTAGTGAGGGAAAAACAGGCAGGCTGTGGATAAGCAGACAGTGTCCTGGGAGAAATAGACACATTTGTTAAGGAGGCTAAGATGTGGTACCCACAATGAAGTTTTCTCTATCATCTGTTTCTAAGAAATGCCAAATGCAATGGTCCACATCACTTGAGTCCTTCCCTCAGTAGAAGGTTCTACCAGGCAGTTCTGAGCAACATCAGAGAAATAAAAACTCAGCACCTGCCTTCAGGGAGTGGGCAGCTTAGTTCAGACTGCGGCAGCGCACAGCACATGCGCACTGGAAGTTACGTTCACTGGAAAGAAAGAAAGAAAGAAAGAAAGAAAGAAAGAAAGAAAGAAAGAAAGAAAGAAAGAAAGAAAGAAAGGAAGGAAGGAAGGAAGGAAGGAAGGAAGGAAGGAAGGAAGGAAGGAAGGAAGGAAGGAAGGAAGGAAGGAAGGAAGGAAGAAAGAAAGAAAGAAAGAAAGAAAGAAAGAAAGAAAGAAGAGAGAGAAGAAAGAAAGAGCTGAGACCGGTTTGGCTCAGTGGATAGAGCACCGGACTGCGGACTGAAGGGTCCTGGGTTCGATTCCAGTCAAGGGCATGTACCATGGCTGCGGGCACATCCCCAGTAGGGGGTGTGCAAGAGGCAGCTGATCGATGTTTCTCTCTCATCGATGTTTCTGACTTTCTATCCCTCTCCCTTCTGCTCTGTAAAAAATCAATAAAATATATTTTAAAAGAAAGAAAGAAAGAAAGAAAGAAAGAAAGAAAGAAAGAAAGAAAGAAAGAAAGAAAGAAAATGAGGAACTGAGAAGATAAATAGCAGAGCCCTATCAAGAGGAGAAGGGACCAAAGTCAGATGGGATAAATCGCAGAAAGCCTCTTGTTTGGGCCGGGGCTCTAACTACAGAGAAGATGAAGGCATCGCAGGGAAGACTACTCTTGGTCAGGAAGTTAAGAATGTCTGACACGGAAACTGCCTCATTGTCACTGTGGATAATACCCCACTAGATGTGGAAGAATAAAAGCTCTCAAGTAACATCTCTGAGACTGTGGTCAGTGCTATCTTAGAAATAGTAACTACACCAGTGAACTACAGTGTGTGGATGAGCCTATTGAAAATTCAGATCCATTACATTACCAGGCTACTGTGAGATTCAGAAGTTTCTAATAATCCTTGATGAGTAAAATTGTACACACAATTTCCTGCAATCTGAATTATTGTTAAAGCTCAGGTATAAATAAAGTCTAAATAAGATTTAGGCAAAGACATGAATATTTAGAAGGACTGTTAGAACCTCTTGGAACTGTAGACATCAAATTTATTTCTCTTAATTTCATCTTTTTATCACTAGCTCTTCTTATGAAAGAATCCTTTCCTGAGAAACTAAACTACAGAATAGCAACTAGATTTTTTTTTCAATTCTTATTCCATAAATGAGATGGAGGGAATCATAAATACCACACACACATCCCATGAATCACAGTTCAGTATTTAAGGAAAATTATTAGTTAAATTGGTCAAATAATGAAGGATAAGATTAACCACAGAGCACTGGACTCCCATACGTATCTTTTCAAAACAACGTACAAACATCAGACTAATGTTAAGCAGTGTTTATGTTGGAGCAGTAAATTCTGTGAGTTGAGTGTTCTGGAAAGCTGGATGGTGTGGAGAGACCTGAGCTGAAAGCTGTGATAACAAATGAGGCATTCCCCCTCCAAGGCTGGCTGCAGAAGGGGTGGGGTAGACCCGGGTAGTGTGACGACGATCATCTCAGAGACCCTTAGAGTTGGAGCATTTTCTATCAGATACTAGAAACTGTGACCAGGAAACATCTGTTTGTAAGGGTTGCATAACTGCTACCAGCAGGGGGCAACACTGCTTAGATAATAACTGTATTTTTGCCCTTTCTCATTTAGGAAAACCTATGAAAAAAAGGAATTTCTTAGCAGCTCAGTAAACTATCAGTGCTCCAAAGCCGAAGAGTGCTCTTATACCAGAGGATTTGCTTTTTCAAGGCATCAACACCTACCCAATAGGTGTGCTGTCAACTCACACTTCCCAAGGATGCTCTCACTGATGATGTACTTGCCACTGGTTTTTCCTTTTTGTATTTGTTTTTTCTTTATTTCCTACTTGTTTCTTCTGGGAGGGAGAATAGTAATTTTATATGGAAATTTAAAATTTGGGAAACAGGAATTTTTTTACCAATCTTTCGCTCCCCAAATAAAGTCTCCTATTTAAACTGGAGTTTGAGATAGAGACTTGAGAGGCAACTCTTTAAGAAGATGACACATTATGCAATGAAGAGCAGAGATAAAAACATTTCATGGTAGAAAATGACTCTTCCTTTTATTAGAAAATGACACACAAAAAACACAAACCAAAACAAACAAAAAGCATGACTTGATCAGTACTACCCTCAGCACATAAAAGGAAATGAAGCCAAAACAATTGAGGGTGTACCTTATTCTCTGAAGCATGTTTTATTTTAATGATGTAAATGTTTATTTCAAAATTTAGCTTGCTTATTGAATAATACTAAATCCCATCTTTGAATTAATTTTTAAAGCTAAGTTTATTATTAAGTTCAACATCATTTTAAAGATAATTTTAAAATTACTAGAAAACATTTATTCCATTTAATAAGAACGTATTACTATATAATAAATTTTAATTCAGATTATATATTGGGCTTTCATTGTGCTGAAGTATGTACCTTTGAAATTCTTTATCTATAATTGGAGACTGTTTTCCATAAAACAAGAATTAGTGGGATGTTGGGGGAGCTTGAACATATAAAGATGTTACTTAAGAACAATGGGCAGTAGTCTAGAGCCTGCTGTCACAGGGAACTACAGTCACTTACATGAAAGCACCTATATCCGCTTCCTTCTCTGCACTTTATCTTTCCTTTCCTTGGGCATCATTCATATCCTGGAATCATTTCAGGCAGGGTTGTGTAACACACACACACAAAAACAAACAAACAAACAAACAAACACTGTGCTTTGAGCTAGACATACCAGGATTTTAAACCCAACTCTGCCACTTATAATTTTCTCAACCTTGAGTAAGTCATTTTTAAGCCAATTTTATTATCTCTAATATAGGGGAAATAATAATGCCTATCTTAATGTGTGTTGTTGTGAAAGTTACTTGAGAAAATATGTGAGGCTGTAAAGAACATGTAGTACTCAGCTGGTGATAGTGATTGGGAACTTTCCTCAAGGAAGCTTGTGATAGAAAATTTCCAAGATGCCTGTTTTCGGTTTCACCTCTCCTGTAGGCACTGCTCTTCACATTGAGAGGTAGAGTCGAGTTCTCCTTTAAACGTAGCATAGCCGTGGTGACTACTTTGACAGAAGATACTAGAAGTAATACTCTGAGACTCTCAAGGCTAGGTCATCAGAAACTTTGAAGCTTTCAAGACTATAAGTCTCTTGTATGCTTGACCTTGTGTTGATCTCTCAGAACCCAATCACCAAGCTGTGAGGAGCCCAGACAACAGGGAGAGGCCATATGTAGACATGAGCCAGCATGACAACCAGCAGACACCCCATCAAAGGCCAGCATCAGCTGCAGGCCACACAAGAGAGCCACCTTGGACACCCATCTCACATGGGCCTTTAGACCCCTCAAACTCCAATTCCTAACTTACTGCAGCCCTATGACAAGTCTTAGATGAGAACTGCCCAGCTGAGCCCAGTAGATCCACTGGATGATGAAGGCTAATTGTTATTTTAAGCAACTACATTTGGGGTGTTTGTTATGGTTGCAATGATAGATAACAGGAACAAAACCACAGGGAAATGTTCTACATTCAAGAGCCATCAGTCAAAGACCAGAGAAACAGCTAGCTGGGAGGGGATCTTTCTATAAATATCTACACTAATAAAAGGGTAGTATGCAAATTGGTCAGGACACCCTCATAGTAATGACCGAATATCAGGCTGCATGGGGCAACAAGGCCAGCAGCGGGATTAGTGAGGGACAACCAAACGACTGAACAGCAGGCTGTGTGGGGCAACCAGGCTGGCAGGGGAGGCAGTGAGGGGTGACCAGGCTGGCTGAGAGGCTGTTGGAGGCAACCCGTCCAGTGGGGGGAGGGGAGGCTTTTGGGGATAACCAGATCAGCATGGGGGGAGTTAGGGGCACTCAGGCCAGCAGGCAGAGGCAGTTAGGGGTGATCAGGCTTGCAGGGGAGACAATTAGGGGTGATCAAGCAGGCAGGCAGTCAGGTGAGCAGTTAGAAGCCAGCAATCCCGAATTGTGAGAGGGATATCCTAGACTGGAGAGGATGCAGGCTGGACTGAGGGCCCCCCAAATTTCACGTACGAGGCCTCTAGTTTATCTATAATTTGCAATTTTATATCTCACATCATTCTTTCAAAACTTCCAGAAAGGTTTGATTAGATGATGGAGGAATATGTGGGGTTCAATAAATATTAGTTGGATACATAGGCAATGAGTGAATGAATGCATGTTCCCTATTACATAAGTCCTCTTAGTAAAAAGCATCTAATGACCAGGAATTAATCAAGAAGTTCCATTAAAAATCTATTGGTTTTTTTTAAACTTTTGTTGTTGTTAACTCTATTACAGATGTCACCCACTTCCCCCTTCTTCACTTCCCCCCATCCTGCCCTTCCTAGGCCTTTATCACATTATGGGCTATGCATATATGTATATATATATTCTTTGATTGATCTATTATTTCTAAGCCATTTGGGGACATAAGCCCTATTTCCAAGCAAGTTCAAGTCTTATAACTAGCAAATAAAAGAACAATAGAAACAATGACAGTGTGCAAACTCATTTTGTGGCAGTGATGGATAGAACATAGATTGGAGATGAGGAAATGCATTTGGGTGGACATGGCTAGGAAAAGTCTTTTCCCAGATATGGAGCCCACAAGGCATGTGGAAGGTCAGGTAGTAACAGAAAGGGCATTTTGAATAAGAAGATGTTTGGGAATTTTTAATAGGAACATATTTGGGAATGAGGGCCAAGAGCTAGAAGCACAGTGGGAAAGAAATAAAGACTTTATGGTGGAGATTAACACCTTGAATGTGAGCAGGTACCCAGTAAATGGAATGACCACAGGGTAATAAGAGGGGAAAAGCACAGCATTATCAGAGTTTTATCAGGACCACTAGAGACCAGGAGCTTCCTTTGTTGGAAACTTAGCGTGGACTAGAGAGAGGAAGAAGTTTCGGGGAGTGAGCTAGGGACATGGGCTGAGAAGCCTCAGTTCCTTGGGTTTGGAACAGTGTGGGTGACCCACATCTGGTTCTCTTGACCTAAAAACTGTGCTTGCAAGAACTGGGATGGAGGGCCATGTATTCATGCTAAGGGTGTATCCCATAGTATGGTGATGGGTTTCAGAAAACCTACATTCCCACTGTAATCTCATTAAACCCTGTGAAGCAGGTAGAAAAATGGCAGTGAGGGTGTGGCCTCCCCAAGGTCACCTGACCAGTTAATGATGGACATTCTAGACCCAGGTCTTCCACCTCCTGGGCGAGTTCACATCAAATCACACTGCCCTCTCCAGATTTTATTTTTGCCAACGCCCAGCAATGTCTCCTAATGACCTTGTTTACAGCACAAAACAATGCTATAAGGCTGCTCTTTGAAGCTGTTTTGAGGAATGGCATATTACTCTTTGTTAGAAATAATGATACTGATTACTGGACCAAAATACAGTATGTCTATCACTGAAATAATTCAAAAAGCTATTTTTGTGGGTCACATTCTGGGAGATAAAAACTGTCATTTTAGTTGACTTTAAAGGACACATCCCTCTGTAAATCCATACGCGTGCTGTGTTCTCTGCTGAGTGTGGCACCTTCTACAGAGTATATAAATGACTCTGATTCAGAATGGAGGTAGAACCGATAAATAAAGTTGACAGTTCACAGAAGAGGTCTTCATTACTAAATTATTTGGGGAGGTTTTGTAAGTCAGGAAAACTAATCTGCAAGTAATGCCCCTTCGGTGCCACTTATCCAGTATCCATCTCTTGGTTTTGAGTTTGAAAGAACAAGAAGGCAGAGTTTTTCCTCCCCATCATCAATTACAAATAGGCCCTTTTTTCCTCTCTCTGTGAAATTGCATTTTTTATAAATTGCTTTGTGCTGTTGCCTTGTGAAGTAAACATCCCGATTCCTGAGCCACATGTCTGCCTTAGACAATGAGAGACACCGGCCCCAGAGTGCTGTTAGAGCTGGCTGACCCATGGTGTGTGTGTGTGTGTGTGTGTGTGTGTGTGTGTGTGTGTGTGTGTGTGTTCCAATTTGAGTGGGAGGGCAAGGAGGCTGGGAAGCAATGTGCCTGGTCATGAAGCTGTTGGTCCACATTCCAATCTGTGAAACCTGGTTGGCTTATAAGAAGCCAATGGCCAGAACAAATTAAACCAGTCTCCCTTCTGCCCAGCCCCTAGAAAAACATCTTTCTGAGCCCAAATGGTGGTGAGAATTGGGCCTGGGGCAGCCCAGTTGTCAGGAGAGCTGGTATGTATGCCAGAGAAGGCAGGGGCCATGCGTGCCTGTCCACTGGAGGCCAATCCCCTGCTAAGAACCTTTCTGCTTGGGGCTCTCAACTAGGAAATTACTCATCACACACAATTTAAAGATCAGAAAGGATTAGCTATGTGTTTTACTGTCACTCATTTGCTAGATGCCACAAAGAATTGACATTGGTAAGAGAAATCTTTATTTTGAAATCTGAAAGGGCCATCTGGGAAGGTCCACTCTGATGCTTACAATCAGCTAGACTTAAACATAATCACTTATACTGCTTTTGAATATGTATAGTTACATAGTTAGGGGATGTGGAAGAAAATGTAGCTTATGAAGATAATTGATGTTTTCTCTCATGTATGGCTGCATGTATGCCCTCCTCTTAGGAAACCTATTCAGTTTGCTTCCCTTCGTGAATAGTGTTGCATAGTAGCATCGGCTTGATGTCCTTCACATCAGATTGTTCCTGTCTGTGTAACTCGCTCACTTTGGTTTCATTGTGTTTCAATTATTCCAGAAAAGACACAACCAACACTTTACTTATAACATTTTTATGTAGAACCTGCTCCTTCAACTAAAATGAGTCCTTTGAGCTTACTAAGAACTAAAATCATTATTAGTTATTCGATCCAGTTCTGGAAAAACACAAATGCATCAACCTTCAGTGTACCCAAAGCCCTGATTCCTGGTGTTTTCTGAAATTGGAAGGCACTGTTAAGGATATAGAAAATGAGCCTTGGTAGTTCTTGGTTATTGAATCTGAAAGAAGATGGTGGTGCCTCTTTGGATTGTTAGATCCAGACCTGGTATTCTGCTATTGGTACTCGGGCTCAGGAATGCTTGTCACCTCCCTTGTCAGGTGGCTGCAGATGCTGCTATGACATTTCCACATCAACCCCAGCCTTACACTCAAGGCAGATGGAGCAACTGAATACAGTACTAAGGCCATTATCACAGAGCTTCAACCTGGTCTTAGGTGCTCTTACTTCACAGGCTCCATGTCAGTACGCCATCCTCTTCCTCCTCTTGTCCAAATAGGATTGGACTTAGCACATCCTTTTCAATAGCACCTTGCACCTTAGATATGAAAGAGACTCGGATCTCTTTTCAAGATAGCTCAGTTTTAACACTTTTTTTTATTTATAGGATATATTCAATATAATTTTGTATTAGTTTCAGATGTGTTGTATAGTGGTTAAACAATCATCTTTTTTACAATGTATTTCCCCTGATATTTCCAGCACCCACCTGGAACCATACATATTATTGACAGTATTATTTACAACATCCTCTATGCTGTACTTTACATGCCCGGGACTATTTTGTAACTACCAATCTGTACTTCTCAATCCCTTCATCTTTTTCATCCAGCCCCCCAATCCCACTCCTGTCTGGCAACCACCAATCTGTTCTCTGTATCTATGGGTCTGTTTCTGTTTTGTTTGTTCATTTATATTGTTCTTTAGATTCCACATATAAATAAAGTCATATGGTATTTATCTTTCTCTGACTGCCTTATTTAACTTAACACCCTCTAGCCCATCCATGCTGATGATAGCTCAGTTTTAATATCCACAAACTATGCTTCCATGGACATTGGCCAAGTTTACCGAACTGACCTTGACAGTGTTGGAGATTGTGGGTCCTGTAATTTGCCTGGTTGACTTTTAACTACCACAAAATAAAAAAAAAATTTTTTAAAAGCCATATTTTTGTCTGACTTTCCACTGTTGTCAGCCTCTGTTTATTTAACCTTGGCACAGTTTCTGTATTTAAATAAAATAAATCAATTGGACTTTCTAACCTAGAGTTCAGCCTTTCCTGTACCTTTTAGTAGCTCCAGATCCCAGCAACTTTTTCTCATTTTTCATCCAAGGCCCTAATGGGTGTTGTCTGTTTAGGCTTTTACTGTCTCCATATGAAACCAACATGGTTATATACAAGTTAGAGAGAGAAGAGCATTGTGATATCATGAAACGACCATAGACTTTTAAGTAGTTCAGCCTGGCTTGAATCCTGGTTGAAAATCTAAATGTTTCATGTTACTGAAACATTCGGAGATTTTTAATTTGCAAAATTGGAGTGAGATCTGCTTGTTATTGGACAGTTAAGTAAATATGTAAATTCCAAGCACATGGAGAGGTATGGTTTCTATTATCACTTCAACCACATCTGCTGTCTTCACTATGATGTGTGTTGCCAACTGAGTGACCATGGGAAATCCAGGTAACTCTCTGAACTTCAGTTTCTTCCTCTGTAGAAAAAGATAACAATATCTACTTCATAGGGTTATGAATATAATAAAATGCTAGGCTTGATAAAGTGCTAGCATATGGCATGTGTTCCAGTTTCTAGTTCAAAATCTTTTCCTCTTTCCTCCTCTTCTTAGCAATAGCTGGACTCATTGCACTTGCTGTTATTCCCAGGTCAATAGCTCAGTCTGATCCTGAGACTGATCAGAGCCTGCAGGGTTGCCTTAAATGTACTTGAAATTGGACCTGATGTCTGGATTTGTGTCCAGAAGAGATTCACACACCACTACCAGGCTTGCTGGGTCCGAATCAATCTTTAGTTTTCAGGGGAAGCAAGAAATGTTGCAGCACATGTAAATCCCCTGAGCAGGTCTTTCTCCTTTTCCTTCAGAGACCCTTCATGGCAATGCCCAACACAAGTCACAGAAACAGGCAGTATCCCAGTTCCCTATCTCTTTCCTTCAGGCCTCCCCTTGTATTGTTGTTCTTTCTGCTCAATGCTAAGAGGGTCTTTTCTCTCCCTGCTGGCTGTTTTCTGGCCTTGCTCACCATCTCTTGTCTCTTGTCAGAGACAAAAATTCAGACTACCTTTCCATGCAGACTGAGATTCTGTCGTGTCCCCAAGGGCAGCCTGGTACAGGACACGGTGCAGCTGAGCATAGCACCTTGACAATTGCCTTGCACTGCTTGTGAAATAGTATATTAAATTGGAGATACAGGCCCAGCCAGTATGGCTCAGTGGTGAGCATCTATCTATGAACCAAGAGGTCACAGTTCGATTCCTGGTTGAGGCCCAGGCCCAGTCTGCAGGCTCAATCCCCAGTGTGGCTTGTGCAGGAGATAGCCAATCAATGACTTCTCTTTCATCACTGATATTTCTATCTTTCTCTCCCTCTCCATGTCTCTCTGAAATAAATAAAAATATTTTAAAGATTAAAATTAAAAAATAAATAAATACAATGGAAACACAGCCTCAGCATATAGTTTATCATCCACCCACAACAGAGGCTATTCATTATACTTCCTCTTTGTGTTCTCTGTCACTTCCTTCTGAAGAAACGGAAGGCTCCCCTTGCCTGTGCCTGTGTGGCTTCCTAGGGTGAGAAGTTAATGTTTTCTACCAGCTTGTCATGTCTATTTAAGATTCCGTGGTTTTTGTCATAATTCTGTGTATCAGTTAGGGGAGGCTAAGGGAAATCTTATTTTATGTTGTCAGATAGGCTCCAACATACGTGGCAGGGCTCATTTTATTTTTATTTTTTAGTTGCACCTGTCAATGGCCCCAGAAACTATTTGGTAATGGACATAGGCAATATGTACAATAAATTTCAGGAATTGCTACACTTAAGATTGGAAGAGAAAGGCCAGATTGACTTATGGGGTGACCGGGCCATGCTCATTTCCTACAGGGCCTTTGATCATTGATCCTAAATGGATCTTTTTCTCGGTCATAGAATTTTATTTGGTCAGGATGTGCTCTCTATCTTTTATGGTCCAAATGCTAAAATGGCAATCAACATGATGACCACTCCTAAATCGGAAATCTCACCATCTGTTGTTTCAACCAGTGCCACTTAACTCTACAGAGTGTGGAAACACAGCAGTAATCTGCTCATCCTGGAGCCCAGGGGTGAGGGCCAAGGTGATTGATACCCAAGGAGCAAAAGCTTATGGCTGACCTTGAGCCCAGGGGTAAGTCACACACTAGTTCTCTAGCTGTCACACTAGCGAAGTGACTCCACCTGCTTACATAGGGGAAAATTGGCAGACTTGCCGAGTCCTCACCTCAGTGCTTGGCATCAGAATGAGAAACTGTTGTGAATCCTTGTCCTCCAACTCAGGTGAGGACTAAATGTGACTTGATGGATCTTTCTTTTAAAGCAAGTTGGAGCCTTCTGTGCATTTTATTTTTGTCATTGTTGGGCTCTCCTCTCCTTCCCAGGGTTACGTCAGATTGTGAAGGTTACATAGTGGCCACAAAAGTGAAGGGCCTTGGCTGTGGGGTCTCTCATGGTCTCATCAACACTGCACTGCCCAAGTCCCCAGTGGTCCTTCCACACCTATCAGTTCTCTGCTGCTTCTACATCCTCTTGAGGCATGAGGGTCTCTGTGGAAGCTGTGAGCCCCAGCTCTATAGCTTTTCCTCCCTAAACACACCACTCTTCTTCCCTGGGATCCTCTGCCTTCCCAGGGCACAGCCAGGGAGCCACTCCTCTCTGAGACCTCATTTCCCATCCCTGCCCCCAGACCAGGGGAAGCTCTTCCTTGTGTGAATAACTACACCTCACCATGGCCTGTTTCTGAAAGACATCATGCTCCTTTCTTCAGATTCTATCTTCTCTTGGAGAATCGGACTTTCAGAAACCATAAGCTAGGAAATCTCACAGGGAGATCTATCTGTTGTACTAAGGCGACTAGGTGCAGAGCTATTGAGGAAAGTGGGACAAAATACAGAAAGTGAGAGGGTGGGAAAAAAACTAAATTAAAACTTGCAAATATAGTTATTAATGTGTGTGGTAGCAATAAACATAGCACTGCATGCCATGTGAGGATCTAACCTTTTCTTCCAGAAATGGAGGCAACATTTAATAAAGAGAAGGAAACTTTGGATTCTCGACTCTCTGTGTTTCTGCAATGGAGTGGCGGGGAGTAAAGGCTTATTTTCAAAGCACCCCTGCTTCATCCTTTACAGATTGCCTTTAATAGCATTTAATTTTGTTGGAAAAATTTGCATCCTCTTTTACAAATAGTTTGCATACTCTTTTGCAAATAGTTTGCAAATGAGTAAAAGTAGCTAAGCTTCAAGAAGGCTTCTATAACTGCTCTCTGTGAAGAGATGACTAAGACTTACCTATAGAGTCAATGTTGTGTTTTAGGGGTTTTAGTGGAGTCAGTCACAAGCCAAACTGGCTGAACTTGTGTCTCTCAATTTAAGAAAATGATGACTATAAACCCCACACTTGTAAAACATTAATGGGACACATAGTATCAAAGCAAAAGTTGTTTCCCCCTTACAAGTGGCAATGCCTGAGGGTTCCCTTAAGGATCAAGACATCCTTGAATTTTAAAAATATATAATTTAACTTAGAACCACAGGTTTATGTGTAGTTTTGCAAAATTCTGTCTATTTTGTAAAGAACATAGAGCCATACACAGTGAAATGAATAGTAAGCCATAATAAGCCGGCAGACCATTTGATTTCTCCAATGGGAAAGGAGAGGCCTCCCTGGCAAACCTAAATAGTAGCTCTGCATGTTTGGAAGAATCACACAGCACTCCAATGACTCACTGGGCCACAAACACCAGGGTGAGAGGTGAGGCAGGACCCGAAAAACAGGTCTGTGCAGTAGATACATTAAGGGCACTCTTCTTTGGGGTTCCAGGGGAGAAAAGTAAGCAAGTACTTTTAGGTGTTATACTCCCAACAAAATCATCTTTCTGCCTCTGAAAAATAACTATTCCCCAGGTCTCTTGGTCTGTAAATTTTATTTATTTATTTACATATTTATTTATTTATTTATTATTTTGATATTTCAGCAGTTCATCTGACAAGGTTGGTGATAATTTGGGGCACCAACGAAATGGAGGAAATGGACCAGACATGAATAACTGCTTTCCTAGGTAAAACTATATAAAATGCAGCATTTTTTAAAAGCCTTACCCATATTAAAATAAGGGAGGAGTGTAGGTCCTCACAAGAGAAAAACTTTGAAAGTGGTACATTCCACATTGGAACAATATGCTGTTGGCTTCTGACTTTGCACACCAGGTGTTGGAGGTCAAGTTCAGCTGTTGACCTGAACTTGACTGCAAAGGGTCACTTCTCAGTAATTCCTCTGTCATGAGAAACTGGCAAGGGAAGGAAAGAATAATGTTAGAATAATTTGGGGAAGGTTTATTAAAGGATGTGAGTTTGTGCATTTGAGTTTTGCTTTCCATCATAAGCTTTGACAACTTCACTGGATCTCAATACCCAAGAAATGTTCATTAGATAAGGAAAGAGTATAAGACCACAGAAACCAATGACCAGAGCTCTTCCAGGTCTCTTGTACTATGCTTGATGTAGATGTTCTTTTCCCTTTTATCTTAAGCCAGCAGGAATGGTGGCTAGGGATTTTTTGACTTTCGTATTTACACATGTGTCTTTTGAGTGACCGTTTGAGTGATCAGTACTCATGAAGACTGGAATAACTATAGATTTCTTTTTCTAGGCTATTTGGAGGAAGTTATTTCTTCTCCTGTCTCTTGTAAGAACAACAATGAGACTACTATAAGCACAGATATCTTATGTGGTTGTTTAAAATCACTCTTGACCTGTTCTAACAGAGCATACAGAGAATGAATCATTTAGGAGCCGACTTGGGTTAATTTCGCCCCCACAGGAATGCCAAAAGTTGTCTCCTTAAACTTGCAACATTATACTTCCATTCCAGATCCCATTCTTGTGTTCCTGTGCACACCTTAAAGTGAGCTGAGAGATTTATAATTACAAGAGTCTGCCATTAAAAAAAAAAATGCCAAAAGGAACCTGCACCACCCACCGTAGGCTTGTTCTTGGCACAGTGGAGGAGGCGTGGCGCGCTTGTACAGGGCAACCGAAATTGTCATGTCTTAAATGGCACTAATGCTAGGGGATACTTTTCTCCTTTGAGTTATGCTATTATCTCCTTGAATGAAACATATCTTCGTTTTGAATCATAACTGTAGGAAATGCCCGCACCCATCTCACCCCAACATATGTAAATTCCATTTCTCCCAAGACTCCCAGCGATGAGAGAATGCAACCGTCAATATTATGAAAGTGGCTCGGCTGACATGTTTGCCGAGCGCTGTGCTCAGTCATTTGAGTAGTTCAGGTGACACGTTTGACAAGGCAGAACAAGAAATTTACCCCTTCAGAATGGAGCGTTTTACAGGGGAGGCTGAGTTCTGGAGCAGACTAATGGTAAGTCCAATGAATTGTTTCAATATCAAGGGCATCATGCTGGGCATTTTCCTTGTGGCTTTTCATAACATTAAGATGAAAGGGGAATTTACAAAGTGCTGTAGTCTTGCTCATTATTTTAGAGTGAAACATGTCCTCTACATACCAAATGGCATTAGTGATAAATGACTTCAGAGGAATTGTTTAGGTGTAGATTTTTCTAATATTTTTATTGATGAACCATACTGAACAGCTCATGGGCATGCAAGACATGACCTCACTGAAGCAAAGTGACTCCCCAACAGAGAGGAGCTATAAAATCAAGCTAGGTTTTTAACACAAATGAAGCAGTACATGGAACTCTGTGTTGGGTTGTTATTTTGATCTTCTTGAAATTTACTCTTTAAAAATTTTATATGAGAGAGAGAGAGAGAGAGAGAGAGAGAGAGAGAGAGAGAGAGAGAGAGAAGAGAGAAGAGAGAAGAGAGAAGAGAGAGGAGAGAGAAAGAGTGTCTGTCTAAAACCAACTTCTATAGTTTTTGAATTGGGCGTGTTCAGAGCTGCCTTTTCCCTTTATGTCATTGAGAACTGCTGAGTTTGCTGGAGATGAGTTGGTCAAATCCTAAAAGCCCGTAGAATGGCAGGTTCCCAGGCCTTGGTGGTCCTCGCTGTCATCTCACTGTGTAGCCAAATAAACTGAAGTTCCTCTGCTTGAATAACCCAGGGCTGGGCTCCAGGATCACAGACTCCTACCCCCAGTCTAGTTCTTCTTCAGTTAGTGTGTCTCACTGCCCCTTAATATCAATTTTCATTTTATTTTCTCCTTTCTAATGTGAATTTAAACTTCATTGGAAATAGAAGATTCTCTTGCAAACATAAGTGATTTTTAGACTGGATGGTGTAGCAAATTTCCTTCTGGTGGCAGCAATGTGGCCCTTGCAATTTGACCTATATTACCTGCTTTTGAAGTTGATGCCAACAGCAAATTAAAACATTGGTTTCCAGAGTAATCACTTCCAAAGAATGTTCACTACCTCTGATATCTTAGGTTTTCGTGCTATGTCTAACTGGCAAGCCATGTTTTATGTTTGGGAAAGGAGGGTAAAAGTACTATGGCATTAGTGATAAATGACTTCGAATGAATTGATGAAGATGCAGTTTTCAGGTCAATATTCAAGCTTTTGATACACCTACCTTCATTTATCCAAGTCATTCACTCATTTACTTAACAAGCATAACCAATTGTAATCTGGAAACAACCATTTCTAAGCTATGGTAAAATTTAGACTTTTAAAATTTTGTTGTTTTTATTAGCAGCTCATTTTAACAAATTATAGAAACATAAAAAGGGTTTTCTTGCGTGCCCTCTGGGCAGGAAGGATAGTCTGTGCTCCAAGGGGCTGAGAGCTGAAGTAGCAGCAGGCTCTGATTGGCTCAGGGGTCTTAAGACAGCCCATGGGACACAGTCAGAAGCTGGAGCTCAGGAAATACACAAAAGGATGAGATGTAAGCATCATTGGTCTTCTCCACTTAGATACCCCCAGCGCTCTGCCCAAGAAGGTTCTCGGGTAAGATACAATCACATGAGAGAATATAAAAAAATGCAAGGTAAACCTGTCATGCAAATTCAAGCCTGCCTGTTGATCTGTTAAACCTTGATTAGTCAAACCACCATTTTGAAAATTCTCTCCTCTTTTGGAAACTCTCAGGCCCCTGGCTCCATCTCTGCTGCTACATGTTGTCACCACTTCTCTTGGCAAGTGAGAGACTACCTTACATTGCTGGCAGCAGCTCTGCAGTCTCTTCTTAGCTGCTGTGCGATTGGTCGACTACCTGCCAGCTCTGACACCCAGGACAGGCATGGCCTGGGGCAGGAGAGACTGAAATTCATCATGGTCCAGTGGCTGCTCAGGAACCTGTGTGAATCAACAGAAATGGAGTCTGGAGAGCCTGGTATATGTTCCCAGTGTCTCTGTCATAATTAACACACCCAGCCTCTCTTGTGGGCAGCATGTTGTTATCTTAACTGCATAGATTGTGATCCATAGAAATTTAATGATGGGCTTGGCGCTGTGTGGTTACTGAGCAAGGTGGAAGTGAGAGATAAGCCTCTGCCCTCCGTGGCAGGTGATTTCATACATAATGTTGGACATGTCCTCGCTGCCTTCTCTGCCTGGACAACCAGAGCAGCTTCCCCATTGACGGTTCCCTGCTTGTTCATGGTTTCTGATGGACTGGACATCTTATAGATCTGCCTGTGTCATTTAGAAATTCCTACCATACTTGATAATGCTTCTCTCTGGTGGCTCCTAGAAGTTCAAATTTAGGAGCTTGCTTCCAAGTGCAGTTTCATATCACCAAAACTGTGTGATGTTCAAGGACAGTTGATAGACCAGGTCTCTGCTCTGCACACAACTTTACACAATGTTTATACAAGCCAACTTCAACCAGGATAAACTAAATATGAGGATGCAGTCAGCGCCAGATGATGGACAGTGGGCAGCAGTCAGCAGTGGACGTGATTTGAGGGAGGTAGACGTGGTAACTGGCTATGTAGTACTATGTGTTCATCACCACCTAAAAGACACAAGCCTAAAACTCCATCCTTTTTCTCCAAATGAGCTCATCTGAACAAAGCATTGGGCAAGTGCTTCTTAGTCTAGCCTCTGTATTACCCCACTTTTCTGCAGAGAACACAAAGGAAGAAAGCATGCTCTTGACTCATGAAGGTCAAGTATAATTGAGAGACAAGATATACATACTGTACATGGAGCAATTCCAGAACAAAATAATATGTAGCTGAGTAGAAGAGTGCATGGTTCAGACATCAAATGGCATACTGATTCTAAAGTCAGGGAAGTCAAATGGACTTCATGAAGAAAACGGACTGAGGAAGATGGGCAGGATTTGAAGGAGAATGATGGGCATCTAGCATTGAATAAAATGCTGGGAGGCAGCAGCACTCCTGGTCCTGAGACAGTACTGGGAGACTGAACAGGAAATGCATGTCGGGGTCTAGGGAGAGTTACATATGAGTGGGTCCGGGGGCTCACTAAAGGCCAAGCAGACTTTAGACTTGGTAGCAATGGGAGCCATGGAAGATAATGGAACAGAAGAGTGGCATGATAAAAGTAGTGTTTAAGGAAAATTAATCTATCCAGATAGATTGGTTATTAAAGATTCTGGAGGCCACTTAGAAAGCTATTGCTATGGGATCTAAATGTGTACTAACAGTGGTCATAGACCAGAATGATAGAGGTTGAGTGGGGAGAAAGATGCATGTTTCTAAGGAAAAATATACACTAGCTGATGAATCATATCCTGTAGAATGAAAACTATGTAAAATTAGCAAATTATTTCTGTCTTGTCTAGGCAACAGTCTATCTTTCCTCAGGATAACTCTTTTAAATCTACTCCTAAAACTAGCAATCCTGTCTCATACTTTCCTCCCTGTTCCTTTCCGGAAAATTCTCTAGCCAACACTGTCCATCCAGAGGGTTCAGGCCAAAATTTCTCTTCCAGGCAACACTCATGCCACCTGGAACATTTTGGACTCTCCAAACTCTTCCTCTGTCACAGATGGATTAATAATATTGTGGTTAATTTCCCAGTTTCTTCTTAGCTAGAGTGTGCTGACCTTGAAACATTTTTCTTCTTCCTACTTCACTCTCTTAGCATTACTTCTAGTTAATTTTCTCCTCTGATATTTGGTAGTGGGCAGCATGCTTCAGCTTCTGCTGACCAACTTTGCCACGCATATACGTAGTTGCATTTATCCTAACATCTCTCCTGGGCAAAGAGGTATGCAGTTCACCTGAGAGTTTCTAAGGGAAACAAGATATCACAACAAGTGTGCAAATCAAGGGGTTGCATGTTCACACTGACAAATCCTAGTTGCTTTGAAGGCAAGGTGAATCCTGGAAGGTGAGAACTTTAAGGGACCATAGGTGTGTTCTATTTGACCTGCAGAGTATTTTTAAGTCTGTCTTTTCATCTTTGAGTCAACATGTAAAATTCAGATTTTTGGCATAACAAGCCAGAAACATGTTTCATTAGAAAACAATCAAAAGATGACTATTACACCTGTAGATGGGGCACACATTCTCCCTTTACCTGTATTTCAGAGTGCTTTTCAGGATCCGTACAATTATGACTCCTAATCTAAACAATCTCTTGTTTTACAGAGAGAGAAAGTAAGGCACAGAGAAGTTAAACAACTTTTTCAATATAACCAAGAGGTTGGTAACAATACAGGGATTAGAACTGAGTTTTGCTATGATTCTTTGACCTTCTTCTCCCTCCCTTTTGGGCCTGTAGTTCCTGAATACCAGACAGGAAATGCTGGCAAGCTGGAGGAAGGCAAAGGCCAGCTTGTGGGAGTGCGCTCATCTTTTAAAATGGGTATTAAACAGGTGTTTCTGCCATGGGAATTTGGGGAAATCCAGACTTTCCCAACTGTGGCCCTTGATGGAATTTTATTTTTACTTTATTGTACTTGCTGCTTATAATTCAAAGAGGGAACAGAACATACTTCATAATTAGCTTTTCCTCTTTATTATAATTTGTGTACTTTTTAAAAAGTGCACTTGAAAATATAGCAGTTCTGATATAATATTATAAAAATTTTATTGCAAATGTCCCAGATTTCTAAGTGAAACTTACTGATAAAAATATGTGTGTGTGTGTTTCCCTGGCCAGTTTGCCTCAGTGGATAGAGCATCAGCCTGCAGATTCAAGAGTCCCAGTTTTGATTCCGGTCAAGGGCATGTACCTTGGTTGGGGGCACATCCCAGTGGGGAGTGTGTGGGAGGCAGCTGATTGATGTTTCTCTCTCATCGGTGTTTCAAACTCTCTATCCCTCTCCCTTCCTCTCTGTAGAAAATCAATAAAATATATTAAAAAATAAAATAAAAGAAGTACTCATTAGGTAACAATTTTAAAAAAATATATGTGTGTGTGTGTTTTCTTGTTTACTTTCCTCTCATAAGCTCACTTCATTCCCATAGACCTCTGGCCTGTACTGTTAGTTCAGTTAGAGTCTCTGTCTTGACTATGTTAAAATGACATTGGCACTTGGCTAGAAGTTCCTGTAAGCACTGCCTCCCACGTAGGTGGCCGTGCTGTGAACTCCACCAGCTCGCAGGGCTGACGGGAGGGGGCCACAATCATCCTGCTTATCATTATTGATGTGGCTTTGGCGACCTCAGTTGCGTTTCTGTCCAGTGTGATTCTGGATGTGATTCAGAGAACACCTGCTGAAATCCTTGCTAGAAATCCATGTGTGTGCCAGGGCCCAGTGATTGCTGTCGCTCTTGAATAATGTGAAGGTCAACCTCTTGGCTCTCCTTTAGCTTTAGCAGTTATTTTAATGAAAGTCAAAAATTTTTATTGAGTGAATTTTAATATAGACCAAGGCCAGCCTGGCATGTCTGCCTTCTGTGTAGTAGCATTCAAAATAACCTTTTAACTAAAATAGAAGAAGGCTGGAGATTTTGCAGGGCATTTAGAATTGGAGGTTGGAGGGAAAAGAGAGACTTTCTGTGTTCTTTGAAATATAGGAAAGCTTAAATTATGTTTGATTTCTCCTTTTGCTATTTCCCCCTCATCCTCCTGAACAGAATTATACCTCTGTGGTTGCTTCCTGTTCTTTGGGGGGAGGAGAGAGGGGCTTTCTTCCTCCTCCCCAAACTCTTGGAGCTTTTGGCTCATGTAACAAGATCATTTTCTTACATTAGTGAGGATGTTGCAGCCCCACCCTGTATGCTTTTGTCTTCAATACAGGTTCTCCATTTCCATCTACTATGTGAAAAATGAGTTGTATTGGGAGACACATACTCTGTAGAGGTATTTCACAGTAACAGTCCATAGTAGAAAGTTAGCATACATAAAAAGTTCACATGATCTTAGACTGCATTGATAAAATGTTATATAATTGATATAATAAATTGACTAATGATAATAACTAATATATATCACATAGTTGTTAAGTCCTAGGAACTGTGCTAAGTATTTCACAGGTGTCATCTAATTGAATCTTCATAATATCCCTAGTTTCCTGTAAAATGAATGAGATAATAGTCTGCGTAGTTAAGATTTAATTTTAGGCATGTAGTTTAAAAGGGATTCAGGCAAATTGAAGCAAAGTGGGGTGGGACCATCTGGGGAGAGCAGCACCATCCAATTTGAGTCTGCAATAGGGCCTCCTGGAAGGCTGGTTAACCACAGACTGCTGGGACCCCAGTGTGTGGAGTTTCCAATTCAGCGATCCAGGGTGAGACCTAAAAATCTGCATGTGTAACAAGTAATGTGGTGATGTCAACACTGCAGGGCCAAGGAGCACACTTCAAGAACTGCTGGGCCAGAGCTCAAATCTGAATCACGCACAGAACAGGTAGCGTGACCTGGAAAACATACCCTTGAGAAGAGCCTGCTCTGGGTGCACAAAAGCCTCTGCAGCCTGTTGAAGAGCTGGAGTGTGTAAGTGATACCAAAGGTGGATGTGGACTGAGGTAGCCGAGGCTAAAAGTGAGGGACAGCAAGTGAGATGGGCTACCTGTGGAGGCAGCAGATCAAGGAGCCTGGGAGGAAGGTGAAGGTTTACAGGGATTACAGGCTAATGGTCTGAAGGCAGAATGCAGCTGTGGATGTATCTGCTGGGAGCACACAAGGTGTTTCATTTTAAATGCTGCTGGAGGCATTTCCCCTCCAGTCCCTCCCTCCTCCGCACCTCCCTCCCCTCTCCACTTTCTTAGTCCTGCTAATTCATCCATTGACACTCACCACCTGGCCACTGATGACCTTGGAGCTGAAGGTCCCCTGCTGTATAGGGTGAACAAGCAGTGGGTGAATACTGAATTAGATGGGCTATTTTTTTAATAATCTGTCATCTAAACTCTAAAGAATGAGAAGAGGGTTACTAGGTAAATTGAATCCAGTTTCTTCACTTGTAAATATTGTGCACTGGGAACGAGGAGCCATTAAAAACTACCGTGGAAGGCAATTCTAACATTGCCAGTCTAAGCAGTGTTTCCTAGTGTGGCTCTCTGAGTTCAGCATGCTCCCAGTCACCCCATCCTCCCTCCAGGGTTTGCCCCATGTGATGGCCCACGTTGGCCACAAGACCTAAATGGAGGAGACACACAAAAACTGTAGCTGAGCTCGCTTTTCTATCCCTTCCAGCAAATATCATGCCAGGTCTGTCCTCCCTGAGTCCAGAGAACCGTTTTTCCTTAGCCTTTCAGGAGACAAGTGAGCCTTTCATGATCCTGAAAAGCCAGACAAGAAAACGTCTTGAAAGATGATGGACAAGCCTTGGCAGGAAGAAAGACAAAGGGAGAGGATTTGACAGTTGACTACAAAACAACTAGCCCCCAAAGTGCTAGATTCCCAGGAGGAAATGCTTATATGAGAAGTTCTATAGAGAGGAAGAATAAAGAAAAATGAAAGGACAGAAAGAAGTAATGTCATCAAATTAAGAAATAGAAGACCTGATTAAATTTGAAAACTGTATTGTCAGTGACAAACACTTTGTCCTTGAGGGAGATAAAATCAGAGAAAGAGCTAGAAGCATGTTGCAGAGGAACTTTCACTAGCAGATGATATGATATCATATATAGAGAACCCTAAAGATTCTACACAAAAACTGCTAGAACTAATAAATGAATTCATTAAAGTAGCAGGATACAAAATAAATATCCAGAAATCAATTGCATTTTTATATACCAGTAATGAATTTTCAGAAAGAGAAACTATGAAAATAATCTTATTTACAGTTGCATCAAAAAATTAAATACCCAGCAATAAATTTAAACCATGGATGTAAAAGAGCTGTATTCAGAAAATTATAAGACACTGAATAAAGAAATTGAAAAAGATACAAATAAGTGGAAGCATACACTGCATTCATGGACAGAGAGAATTAACATAATTAAAATGTTTAGACTACTCGAAGCAATTTATAGACTCAGTGCAATTCTTATCAAGGTACCAATGGCAAATTTCATAAAACTGGAACAAATATTCCAAATATATATATGGATCCATAAAGGACCACAAATAGCCATACTCATCTTGAGAAAGAAGAACAAAGTTGAAGGAATCTGCTACTTGCTATCAAACTATACTATAAGGCTACAGTAATCAAAAGAGAATGGTACTGACATAAAAACAGACAGCTAGATCAATGGAACAGAATACAGAACCCAGAAGTAAATACATACCTTTATGGCCAGTTAATATTTGACAAAGTTGACAAGAATATGTAATGGGATAAAGATAGTCTATTCAATAAATGGTACTGGGAAAATTGGACAGATACATGCAAAAATTAAACTAGATCACCTTCTTACACTGCACACAAAAATAAACTCAGAATGGATAAAAGGCTCAAATGAATGTAAGGCTCAAATCCATAAAAACCTAGAAGAAAACATAGGCAGTAATCTCTGACATTTCCCTTAGTAATATTTTTGCTGATACATCTCGTAGAGCAAGGGAAACAAAAGAAAAAATAAACAAATGGGACTACATCAAACTAAAAAGTCTTTGCACAGCAAAGGAAATCATTAACAAAATCAAAACACAACCCACTAAATGGAAGAATCAATTCAGCAATGATACAGGTGATAAGGGGTTAATAGCCAAAATTTATAAAGAACTTATAAAACTCAACACCAGAAAAACAAACAATCTAATTTAAAAATGGGCAAAGGACCTAAATAGATACTTCTTCAAAGAAGACATACAGATGGCCAATAGACATTTGAAAAGATACTCAATATCACTAATCACCAGAGAAATGCAAATTAAAACCACTAAGAGATATCATCTCATACCTGTCAGAATGGCTATCATCAATAAATCAAAAAATAAACCAACAAAATAAAAGCTGACTCAGAGACACAGAGGACAGGTTGACAGCTGTCAGAGAAGAGTGAGTAGAGGGGCCAGGTAAAAAAAGGTGAAGATATTAAGAAAGAAAAAAGACAATAGTATAATGATTGCCAGAGGGAGGTAGAAGAAGGTAAAGGGGGAAATAAATGGTGATGGAATGAGACTTGACTTGAGATGGTGAATACAAGATGATGAATTATAAAGTTCTATACCTGAAACCAATATATTTTATTAACCAATATCACTTCAATAAAAAATGAATAAATAAGTGGCCTGATTAAGTCTTTTCTGCATTCACCTTCTGGGTTTGTTTGCTAGATATTTGGCATTACCACCTCCCAGCAAATATCATGAGTTACTCATCAGTTAGGGGAGTTCTGGGTTGGGGCTGCGTCCAGATGGCACAGCTAGAAATTGCATATCCCCTCTTCCTTAAATCATCTTTCTTCTCTCTTTCTCTCTGTTTCTTTCTCCTCCTTCCTTCCTTCTTTCCTTTTCTCTCCTTTCCTTCCTCCCTCCCTTCCTTCCTCTCTTTCTTGCTGTCTTCCTACAGATAAGAATAGGAAACCTTGGGATTTCTCTGGCTCAGATTCCAATAATAACCTTAGCAGGTAATTTTTGCACATACACAGTGAGTTATTTTCTTATAACTGAGACCAGGGGCTGTATTGCTCCCAGGAGAAAAAACACTTATATTGCCATGTTTGTGTTTTGGAATAATAATATTTGTCCATGTGAAAATATGTGTGATTCCTTTCTGCCGCACCATATGGCTTATTTCTATTCATAATCCAAACAGTAGCAGCTGCTGCAGAATGCGAGAATGAGTATTCTTGAAGTAAAAATGGGCTAACTATTGGATGTCGCATGTAGTTTCCACAGTATCACGAGTTACTCACCAGAAACCTATGTATGGGTCCCTCCCATTAATCCATTCCATTCTTTGTTAACATCTCACAAACTAATTTTTCTATCCATCTTATTCAACCCTACCCCCACTCATCCTGTGCCGCCAAGGGGGCTTTCTTGGGAAATGGACATGCATTTTCCAAATCTGTCAACTACTAAATGTCTCAGTTTAGATTTTGTTGATGGATGACAGCTGCCAGAAAAAAAAAAATGCAGTGTATTTTTGCCGTGGTTCTCCACGTGGCTTTCTCCTTGCAACCGAATTATAAATTTGTGGTTAATCCAACACATGGAAGCACTGAAGCAGCTGATGACTGCCCCTCGGGCCCACTTGGCCCAACTCCGAGGCAATGGAAAATGTAGGGTAGCACTTTTGCAGCCCATTTGATTGCGGTTTGCAGAAACTCCTGAGGTTTAAGAGGAAGTGATTTGCAGAATAGGTGCTGGATACCACTGTAGAAACCACCACACTCAACAGAACCAAATAGTCCAACTTCATAGGGATGTCTTTGTAAGACTCCCTTATATCATTACATATTCCTTCTGAGTCCCCCTAAAAGCTGGAGGTTTTATGTTGATTCTATATATCACAATGGTAGATTTCCAGGCCTTAGAAAAAAATCTGAGTAAATATCCCGAAACTGGAGCCTAAAACAAAGTATATAAATAATTGCTCCACTTGTCCACTGTAGTTGGTTTAGTCATAATAATACCTTGTATAAATGTCAAGATGTTTTCATATACATTATTAGTAATTGAGACTTTTTTCTGAAAAGACTGTCAGGTGAGCCGAATCAATAGACATTCATGAGACATGGATGTTATCTTTGTCTGCTAAGCTGTGTCCTGTTCTCCTCACGACGGGTATCGCTAATTTCCAACTTGTATCAGCCATCTTCCTACAGCCATTTGTCTTTCCCAGGTGTCTATTGGCCAGTTCTCTAAGTACCTGCTGCTTTTATCACATGTTATAATAGGGTGATTTATCAATGTCAAGCTCCTCGCTCGGCAACAAGAGAGCAACTACAAGATATGGAATTGGTTGGCATACCTGGCCTTTAACCACAGTCCTCTGATGTGAAATGGCATTTGTACCTCTGTCATCCAAGAGCTTGTCAGGAGGTCTTGAAGTCAGCCTTAACTTCCCCAGCCGTTGCCTTCAGGGTGCATTGGGTATTTGTCTCATAACTTTTTTCTTTCCAAGAGAAATATCTGCCAGCTTCCCCAAGTCAGTTTTGTGTTTGGTGTTTGTGTGAGCATGTGTTGTGTGTGTGTGTGTGTGTGTGTGTGTGTGTGTGTGTGTGTGTGTGTAGAGTATTTAGATTAATGTCTACTTTGTTCAGTTTTCAATTTATGCACTGTCTATCCACTGACACCCAGCCACTATCCAGCTTCCTGCTCCAAAGCAAATGAACGAACCAAACCTCCCCAATTCAATTTAAGCTTTGATAGTGCATCTCACCTGGTCAGACTGGATTTTCCTGGGAAACATCATTGGCTGTCACGATCCTGGCTGTCCAATAGGACTTCCTGTGATGATGGGAGTGTTTTAAGTCTTCACTCCCCAACAAAGTACCCACTAGACATATGTAACTGCTGGGCATTTCAAACATGGCTAATGTGACTAAGGAACAAAATTGTTACTTTTATTTAATTTTAATTAATTTAAATTTCAGTTCTTTAGCTACTTATAACTGTGGCTTTCTTATTGCACATGGCAGCATTTGAGTATATGGTTTTGAACATGAACATTCTTCTTGGATTCTAGATCTCCATCCAGAACTGATTAGTTCTCAAGTTCTTTTCTGTGAGGCCAAGCTTATTAGTGAAATGGAGGATACTGTACTTAAGCTGCTACTAAATATTTGTACCTTGGGGTGAAAGAAGGCTATGGGAGGAGGTATGACAAAAGGAAGCAGGAATAGAATCTGAGAACCTTGTGTACTTCTGGGAGTCTTATGGAGGGGGCATGGGATGAGAGGGAACAGAACAGAGAGATTGAGATATTAGAGATTCATTTCCTTCTGCTTTTCAGTTATGCAAAGCAAATTATATCCCAAATCCAAACTGTATTATTATCATTTTACTTCCTGAACATTCTCTTCTTTGTCCCTCTTGAAACAACAGTCAGAGTCAAAGGTTCAGGTTCAGAATAAGCAGTCTGCTGAATGGTTTGCCACTAACCTGCTAAACCCAGAAACTACAGTTTGAGCTGGCTTTAAGCCCCGGGCTTTACTGTTCAAATCTTTGAACCAAGTGTGTTGAATCAGATTCCAGACCAAGCCTGGCACTTTCTCGTACATTCCAATGAGGCCCCAGGCACCCATGGCTGCATTTAAGTAGACCTTTGAGGACTCCAGTAGTGGCACTCACTTGTGTAGCACACACCAGATGCCTATCGATCCATTCCTTCCCCACCACCCCCTGCTTCCTTACCCTCTGAGCCCTCCATTCCTCATGGTGACAGCCTCTTCTGGGAAACCTTGAACTCAGAGATGGTCACTGTATCCGGAACTCATGAAATGGGATGATAAAGTGATTATCTAAGCCAATCATGGCATGTCACTTCTCTCACCACTTACTGATTTTGGAAGAAGAACGAGACTAATGTTGGCTGCCCAAGGATTTTGGAGAAACTTTCCTGACAACAAAAAGACATGTACTGAAGATGGTCTTTCTTCTCCATTGACATGTTGGGTCTGCAACAGCCAGAAACTATGGCAGCCATTTTTCCCATGAAGTACAGAGATGACTTTCTGGATCGTGGAGGGCAAGGGTGCACAGGGCCCTTGATAGCCAGTAAAACAGGCAAATGATTTGGATGCCCTCTTTGTGAAATCATAAACCTCCTAATAGGCTAAGTCATTTTGAATTGGATCTTCTTTCAATAGCAGTTGAAATCATCATTAATTGTATAATGATAGTACATTGGGAGTTCTTATTGCCTGGAATTTGACTTAAAACTTTTTCCCACCAGAAAGTGAGCATGTTATATATAGCTTAGCTTTTCCCTGCTTTGTGGATTAGAAATGTTGTCTTTCCTGAAAATTTATTATTTTCCTTCTGGGATGCTTCTCTGCATAAGTCACTACCATACTTTACCAATTTCTTCATCTTTGACACGAGAATAAAGGACTGGACAAGTTCTCTTTTTCACAATCACAGAACACAGTTGATAATAAAAATAAATATTAAACAGCAAGTGATAAATAACAGTAATAAGATGTAGCCATTTTCTTTAATGCTTTTAATTACATATATAAAATATTGGTTTATTTATATCCTTAAGAATGAGCCTTTTTTTCTGTTGAACATGGAATGTTGAACATTTACTTAATGGGCACAATTCTATTTCCATTGTGAAGAAAGTGCAAATAATAGCAGCTTTCGCCCCAAAGCAGAAACCCTTTAGGGAGTCTGTCTCCACTAATGCGAGCATTGCTATGCAAGCATATTTCCCATTAATACTAATAGAAACTAATGCGACTGTATGAATCACCTGAATTTTGATGCAGTATGAATCCGCTGTGGGATGATTCAAGATGAACTCGCAGGGTACATTTGTCTGGGAGCTATTTCTTAATACGCCTTCATCTCCAGCCAGATTCCTCCCCTGACTGAAATATTAATCAAAGGCTGTTTCTGCTCGCTCCCATCTTGCAGGTCCGCCTCTTATCATCAAAAGAGAAATAGGCTCATCTGTGTGACTGCGTACTTCTACCCAGTTGTAACTGAAGCTTCTGTTGAAAGAAATAAACAGAAAATGGACAGAAAAGAGAAATTAAGAGAAAGTCTCCTGTTCGTGGGGAGCAGTGTGGGGGCCGGACTAAATTAAGTAGACATGTATTCTTAAATCCTACCTGGAAGGTGTGTTGGATCACACAGGCCTGGTGAGGAATTTACATGTCTTTATTCCCCACTTTGTCCTCCCCATTGTCAGCTATAGAGCATCTTGCCTGCATGCCTCCAGAGTTACCACACCTGCAGGATACTCACTCTTTGGAAGGGATGTGTGGTGGTAACTCTGGGAAAGGCAAAGTGCTTTCCAAACAGTGTGGCTCGCCCCTCTAAAATGGGCTTTTCCAGCCCCTTTAACTCTGCTCCCCTTCGGGATCTTCCTCCTTGCTACATAGATCATGGTGGCAGTGGCCACTCATACAGACTGCCTCTTATTTTACACTATTATGGGCAGAAAGAAAAAGTATACTCTCGATAAAAAGAAATATACACACACTTGTGCACTCACAGATATACTGTATTTTCCACCCCTCCCTTGAGATTCTTTTCAACATGCAACATGGCAAAGATAAGAATCAGATGGAAAGGGAAATGCGGAGTATAAGCAAAACCCCACAGAGTCCTTGTTTAATGCTGGGCCACATAACTTGTTGTCATGGAAAATGAGCGCTGCAAAGGGCCTCGACGTAGAGCACAGCAGCGTGCCATCCAGCAGCCGCAGCATTTCACAGCTGCCAAGCCCTGCTGTTTCCACGTGCCTCTCCCAAGGCTGGGCAAGCAAAGTGAGGGCCCCTTTCACAGAAAAAGGAACCGAGGCCACTTGCAAATGCCGCAGGGACAGTGCCATCGATTCCACAGCAGAAAGTTGGGAGCTATTCGGGGGTTTTTCCCTATTCCAAGGGAGATTTGGTTTCATCTCTATTCACTTGGTTTCTTCTCGAGTCCAAGTAGGATAATTAGATTTGGAGCTGCTTGAATGGGTTTTTTAATCCAAAATGTCTTCATTCCCCAAACCTAAGTAAAGCCCTCGGTAAATCTTTTCAGAATGAGTTTGGTCATTGTAATCTGCTTGAACTCAAGGAAGTGTGAGGATTAAATTAAGCTTGAATGAATAATAGTGGAGGATTCCTGAAAAATGTATTTAGTTGCAGTAGGTCTTCAAACCTTACGTTAAATTGAGGCCTTTTTAAAAATGAAACACTTTTGATGCTAGTTATTAAGAGGAATTACTCTGTTTACATAATTAAAAGTTCCATTTTAAAAAGAAAACGTTGAGGAAAAGCACTTGTGAGGTCTAAATCTGAAAGCCACTTCAGGAGATGTGGTTATTTAGACGATGAAGCTCTGGCTCAGGCATCTGCACCCTAGTGGCCTCTTAAAAAATTGCAAGAGACATATTTAGAAGGAACTAAAGGTGTGCTATCAACTGCAATATCAATGCATTCATTCACTTACTTATTCAATCGTTTATTACATACCTATGATGGGTTATAAACCCTGTGCTAACAATAAAAACAAAGAGAAGGCATGATCCTGCTCTTCAGGGGTTTCTCTGACTAGTAAGGAAAAGCCAATGCAAGGGCACGAAGCAGGGGACAGTATGTTTATTGGGGTATTTTTATAGACAACTTCACAAAAGTTATATTATTTCCATGTTATAGCCAAGGCCCAGAGAATTGAAAGCAACTCACCTGAGGCCACACAGTTCATGAAAGCACCAGGAATCCAACCACCAGGTGTGTGATCAGGCTCTTTGCACTCCACTAATACTGGCCTGCCTATTTTCATATGGTATTGGGCAGTGGCCTTCAGCAGGTGCCACCTGTTATTGACAGCTAGCGCCCATGGGAGTTGGGCTGTATTGGAGCCCACATGGCTTCTGTCAGGATGCTCTGGAGGGGGGGGGGGGGGGAGAGAGGCCGGGAGAGTCGCCCCACCCCCAGGGGATCTGCCTCACATCATTCCTTCTCAAGCAGTCTGGAGGCAGCTCTCAGACAGACCTGAGTGCGGCCAAGGAATGTCCCCACTCCTCTCCAGAGGAGGAGAGCTCTTCTGACCAGTGGACCAACCAGCGTCGCTAGAAGGGATTTTGATCGCGCCTTGAGAATATATGAGACCAGCAGCCCACCACCCTTGCAAGAGGGGCGCTGTGGCTCGAGAGATTCCTGGGGTCTCAATGAGTTGAAGGCAAAGCCAAGAAGAGAGGCGGTTTCCTCCGAGCGCATTGGTAGCAGAGAAGACCTCCCCCCCGCCCCGGGTTCAGCAGAACACAGTTCCTATGAGCGCGAAGGTAAGAGAAATGGACCAGACCTTGGAGCAGGTCTGCATGGCGCCAGCAATGAGGTCATAAGTGTATATAGGGGTAAACCAAGGCTGGTGCCTCAACAATGATATAAGATTAGGACCCTGGGCCCGGCTGGTATGGCTCAGTGGTTGAGTGTCAATCTATGAATCACGATGTCACAATTCGATTCTGGTCGGGGCACATGCCCGTTTTGTGGGCTCATTCCTGGAAGAGAGGCATGTAAAAAGGGGCCGATCCCCATTACTGATGTTTCTATCATTTTCTCCTTCTCCCTTCCCCTCTGAAATCAGTACACACACAGACACACACAGACACACACACACACATATATATATATATATATATATATATATATATATATATATATATACCTTGGAAACTGAAGATACTAGGATACTAGGATTCAATCAGTGGTTGTTAAGAAAAGAGGTCCACAATTACTTATTCTCAATGCCCAAACTCATGACACTCTGAAAACTGAAAAATTTTGGCAGTAATACCTATACCAAATTAATATAATATTGTCTGCAATCTTGATTCATGCCTCTTAATGTGAAAATTTACAGTTTTGCTATAGAAATATCCATATACTTAATTATGTGTGATGCTAGTGGCATTAAGTCATGTAGAGGATAGGAATATCTTACATTTCAAATAAAAGAAGCCTGAATTTTAAAACACATCTGTTCCCTAGGGACACTTATTTCTGTATTATCTCATTGAAAAGTCCTGAAAAGAAAATATTATTTTCCTCACTTCATAGAATTAACAAAATGGTATGGAAGCATTTATTTGGCCAAGGTCACAGACCATACATCTAAGCCAGGCCCTGTGCTCATTGTGCCATTCACTATGCTGATGGGGACTGTGGAGTAGCCAGCTGTGGCTCTGAGGGGACTCAGGGACATGTCAGCTTCTGGAAAAACCTGCCCCTGACACTGACACCTCTCAGAGTTGTTTTAGTTTTTATTTTAAAAAAGATGACAAGGCAACTGCTGGGTTAGAGCCTCCTGTCCACGTGAAGTTGTAGGCAGTGTTGAGTTAGAATGAAATAGGATTCCTTTCTAATCTAATGCCTTTAAGTGGACCTTTAAGAGGACCTCTAGGACAGTAGCTTCGAACCTTTAAGGGATTAGATTCCTTTGTGAATCTGATGAAAGCCATTTTTCTCTACAGGCTGTTGTACATACAACTCCACAGAGTAAACCGTCATCCTATTTTGAGGTCCAGGGGTCTATCCATGAACCCCAGATTAAGAACCTTCATTCTCAATTTATAGGAAATTAGTAAATTTTCCGTGACAAAATTAATAACAGGGTTCAACTGTAAAGAGTGAAGGTTATCTCAATTAATATAAGTTAATGGTTAAGTCAACTTGTAATTGCTACAAAAGACTAGAATTCCCTGACCAGGTGTGTGTGTGTGTGTGTGTGTGTGTGTGTGTGTGTGTGTGTGTGTTAGGGTGTTGGGAGGAAAAACTGGGCAGGGGGCAAGGGGCAGAGGTAATTCTTCTGGCTTCTCAAGAAAATTACCCATACAGGTATTATTAAACCTTTACAGTTCAGTTGACCCTCTGCTCTTATAATCAACCAAACATTCAGTCCTGAAAGCAGGGATTTCATTAGGGGTCATGGTCAGTTCCAGGATCCTGTAGTTATCTTCTGTCTGTATGTGCTTGGAGACTTTGGTGCTCCTGGGCAGTTTCCTTTTCATCTTCTGCAATACTAACACTTCAATCCGCTGCCTAGGCCCAACTATAAAGCAGCTCCAGTTGGCATTGTAACTATACTTTTCTCCCTTGCTCTTTTGATTTACTGGGATTCTAAACCATTATTTTCTGAAATGAAATGTTTCCTTGTCTTTTGTGTCTCTAGTTTGATAGTTATGATAACCTACTCCCATGAGTATAAAACTGGAAATGATGAATAGAAGAAGTGTGCTCATCATTAGCCAGTGCAGACAACAATTCCTTCTCAGAAATTCAGAAAGTTGATAATGGCAGATTTTGTTTTTTACATGATTACCTTTATGACAGTTCTGTCACTCCACACCAAGTGTAACATATTTGGGCTGTTTTTTCCCTGATGAGAGTATCCGTGGCTCATGACACTTGGCCCAGCTATATTTCTGATTTGTACATTTGGTAATTGATAGAAACTGATGCTTCATGCATTTTGATGGGAAGTTTTAAAATAGGCATGTTCAGATGACTAAAATATTTGTATGCCCCTCATTTCCCACATGTTAATAAAGAAGATTAAATGACAAATGTGGTTTGGCAACATTGGATGAACTCTTAGACTCGAGTTAATCCAACCTGGGTTTGGATCTTAAATCCATCCCTTATCAGCTAATGACTGTTGACAAGTTACTTCATCTCTCTATGCCTCACTGTCTAGAAATGAGCATTAAAAATGGTATTAGTCCATGGAGGTGTTTTTTTTTTTTTTTAGGATTCATTGAGATAGTGAATGTAAAGCACTTAGCATGAGGTCTAGTTCAATCCATGTTAGCTATCATTAATATTATCTGTGAGGATAATAATGATTTCCCAGTTCTGATCTCCCACCAGAACCCTCTCCAGCATTATTTTATTTGGGCTTAAATAAAACTGAGTTCCAGGATGTGCCAAGATATATATTTGGTATTTCTCCCAGCTCTGGGACATCAGAGAATTAAGCATGGATGAGGCAGGGGAAGTGAATCTCATATTACCATAGTGCTTTGCACAAGAGGGATATTGTAGGACTCCATGACAAATGCAAACTGTATTATGCAAATTGTATGGCAGTCTAATAAGGACTCCATGGGTTTCTGCTGAGCTGAGCTGAGTGTCTGAGGTAAAGAGAATGATGAGTGTTTCTCCCTGCTTGCACCCTGGTGCCTTGTCCCTCTCTGCCCTGGCCCTGTGGCCATCATAGTGAAGGGACTCAGACCCGTTCCAGACCATAACATTCCAGGGAATCAGGTGGGCTTGCCTCGGTCAGCCCTGGTCTCAGGAGCCCAGAGATGCCAGGCTCATCTGGGATCAGCATGGGGATCACCTGCCACCTGGATCTGCAGAGTTGGACTGCAGCCCTCGAGGGTTCTGCCAGTGCTGGGACAAGCTCTCTGTGGGAAATAAAGCTGGCCTAGCCTTATTTTTCTGTCATCTTTGAATAGTGTAGAGCCTAAAACCACCTGTCTTATTCCAGCTGAAGCCCAATAAATGTCTGGAAGAAAATAACCCCATTTGGAAATCAGTAGGAAACTCAGTCAATAGATTTTCTGGTCCTGCCAAAAGTAGCAGATCTTAGACTCTTGAGAAATTAATAGCATTTTAAAATATGTGTCACATGGAGGCAGAGGTTCTAAAAGAGGAAGAGCTTGTAATATTTACTATCTATATAATAAAAACTCTAATAATACGCTAATTAGACCAGACGTCTTCCAGACATTCTTCTGGACAAAGCCACAGTGGCAGGGGCGAGGCAGTGATGGTTAGGGGCAATCAGGTCAGCAGGGGAGACCAGTTAGTGGCAATCAGGCTGGCAGGGAAGGGAAGTTAGAGGTCACCAGGCTGGCAGGGAAAGGCAGTTAGGGGAAACCAGGTCTGCAGGGGAAGGCAGTTGTGAGCTCAGGCCAGCAGGGAGGGCAGTTAGGGGTGACCAGGCCAGCAGAGGAGGGCAATTGTGGGAGACCAGGCCAGCAGGGAAGGGTAGTTAGGGGGGACCAGGACTGCAAGGGCAGTTGGGGGGAGTCAGGCCTTCAGGGGAGGGCAGTTGGGGTGACCAGGCCAGCAAAGGAGGGCACTTAGGGGGGGACCAGGCCTGCAAGGGCAGTTGAGGGGGGCAGGCCCACAGAAATGACCAGACTGGCAGGGGAGGGCAGTTAAGGGTAACCAGGCTGTCAGGAGAGGACAGTTAGGGGCAATCGGGCTGGCTAGGGAGCAGTTAAGCATCGATCAGGCTGGCAGGGGAGTAGTTAGGGCTTGATCAGGCTGGCAGGCAGAAGTTGTTAGGGGCAATCAGGCTGAGGCAGATGAGCAGTTGGGAACCAGCAGTCCTGGATTGTGAGAAGGATGTCCAACCCTTCGTTTAGGCCTGATCCTGGTTGGACATCCCTCAAGGGGTCCCAGATTGGAGAGGGTGACGGCTGGGCCGAATTTCATGCCCTGGGCCTCTAGTAAAACAATAAGAAACTTCCTGAATGGGGTAGCATAGACAACAACATTTTCATGATTGTGTGATTACTGAAGTTAAATTATAGTCTAGTGTCATTATGTTCCTAGAAGTAAGGTTCAAAGGTAAAACCAGATAGAATCAATGTGCAACACAGTCCTGGACTTTTCCACAGCCCTAAGATTGTGCTATGGTGTGAGTGGGCAGAGCAAGCAGGAGATACTTTATTCAAAAACACAACTTTTTTCCCTGGAAGAACTATGACCAGCAATGCCTTTTAATATGTAGCTGTGCACAGTAATTTTCCAAAATTTGGATAACATGAAGGAATTTTGCAATGTTACCTTCCCACATCTACTTTTGCCACTTTTTGGCTTTTATTTTTCCTACTCCTTTTATATTCTAAAGAAAAGTGCCCAGTTTTCTTGTTTACTTGGCCTTCTGGACTTCCTCATGCTTGTGCAAATTAGGTTTTAAATATTTATTCCTTTCAGAAACTTTTTATTATCATAAGACTTGTGGCCAGAGGAAAAGAAAACATGAAGTATATTGAATTACTTACAGTGGCCATTGATCCTGTTATCGTAATAGCATGGACAAAAACATAAACAACAGGCTGAAGTCAAGATGAGTCGGCCCAGCTCATGCACCATCAGGAAGTCTCCTGGCATCTAGGGACACTTATGCAAGGTGACCGCTCAGGTCCATCCAACTCTGAAGAGTCTGGGGTGGTGCCCAGCAGCATGCAGGGATAGAAGTTGAGATAGCAATCTTTAAGGCCAGTCTCTCTCAGTAGCATTTAACCTCATTTGATCTCTCTGATCTCCTTCAGCTCCATCATGAAGATAGTAAGGGCATCCCCCCAGAGGACAGAAGAGGAGTTTGGGTAGGGAGGTAAATTAAATCCTGTGCCGTAAAATGGTTACCCTAGAAACACAGTCCACACTGCTTATTTTGTGCCACCCAGTCCCAGCACCGAACAGCAACCCAGAAGACTCTGGAGCCATATTGCTTTGCCACTTATTGGCTGTGTCACCTTGGACAAGTTACCTAACCTCTCTGTGCCTCAGCTTCCTCGTCTGTAACATTAATAGTAACCTACCCCGTGGGACTGTTTACTATGTGTTGGTCATTGACACATGCTTGACTCACCTTATCATTTTGGATATTCACAGTGGCCTATGAGGTGCTGTTCCTTATCACCATTTTACAGACAAAAAAAAAAAACAACAACAACAACAAAAAACGGAGTGCATTGTCCAAGGTCACATGGCCAGCATGCCGTGGAGCCAGCGTTCAAATGCATGTTGTCCCGAACCAAAGAGTGTGCCCCTCAGCTCTATAGTCTGCCCTCCCCCGCCCCAGGAAACAGCATGAGTAGGTCCAAAATGCTAAGATGCTTCCAGGGCAGGTCCAGGCACTCACAGCCCCTGAGGAAATTTGACAGGAATGCTTGGCACTTGTAGCCCAGAAAGCCAGTTCCCGGGGCCCAGGCCCCAGGCCCAGGAGCACACCAGTAGCGTCATTTGCAAACCAGATTCGGGTTTGAGAGCAGCAGCCCCATCAAGAGGGCACTGCACACTCTGCTTAAAAGTCAAGCACTTTTGAAAACATCTGCTGGAAATTGTGTGCCGCTGATTGAAATGAAAAACAAACTCGGCTGCCAAGCAACCGTGGAAAGAGGACAGCAGAAAAGAGCTAGTGACAAACAACCAGTTAGCACATCACCCAGCCCAGATGGTCACAGTCAGAGCCCGCACGAAAAGGAACCTAACAAAGAAAATGGCTGAGGTCTCTGCCAAAAGGTAGTTAATGATCCAATATGTAAAATATGAAATTGTGACTTTTCTATCAGATGATACAAATCTATGTGCCATGGGATTTGTTAGTGTGATACCAATTTGTTGGTTCTAGCACCACAGTGCAATGCATCTGACCTTTGCAGCCAAAAGCTCCCTGGCTTTTGTCTTCCCCTCTGGTGTGGCCAGAGGAAGGACCTCTTCCTCCCCCCTCCCTGCACCCACGTGAGGACAAAGAACACTCGCACTAGCAGTGTTTTGGAAGAAGTTCCAATCCAGACTTTCTGGGTCACACAGCTGGTAAGAGGCAGGGCTGGGAGTCAAACCCAGGCAGTTTGGAGCCACACCATCCTGTTGTCTCTTCTGCTTCCCTGTGATGAATGTTTAACCTTATCTGACCATGACCTGGGTGCCTGCCTGAGGACAGGCTTGTTTATCCTTTTCTAAAAGAATCCCACAATTTTGTAATCTAAAACATCCGCTTCCTAACCCAAATGAACATAACGTAGAACTCACCGCTAGCATTGCATTGCTGTGCTCAGCCTGACAATAGATGGGGGTGCTAAAGTGGGGTGGGGGCTTACCCCCAAAAGACCTTGAGGGGGAACCCAGGTTCTTATGAGTCATGAGAAGTCAGGCCTAGCATTGTCACAGGAACAATATTCAAAGCAGACCCATCCACCCAGAGTCTCAACTTCCAGAGGGAAAAGAGCTCTAAGTAAGGTGTATTAGTTCTGCTCTGGCTACTATAACAAAAAATGCCAGAGCCCAGGTGACTTAAGCAACACAAACTTATTTCTCACAGTTCTGGAGACTGGGAAGTCCAAGATCAAGGAGCTGGCAGATCCTGGCTTGTAAATACTTGTGTTTTCATTGTATCCTCACAAAACAGACATAGAGAGGTGGTGGGGCTAGCTCTCTTCCTCTTATTAGGACACTAAGCCCATAAAGGGGCTCTAGCCTCATGACCTAGTTACCCCACACACACACACACACACAAAAGACCTCATCTTCAAATATTATTACAATAGTGCTTCACATCTATGCTCCTTTGGAAGTAGGAATAAAACAAACAACCGCATTTTATCATGCAAAACCCTCTTTGGCCCTGTTTCTCCATATCCCTCACCCTCTATATCTAATGGGTTGTCTCTTCTTGGAAATTACATGAACTCCCTTCTCTCTGCTTCCAGATCTTATTATTTCATACCCCAAATGTCTCAGGAAAGTAATTCTGCTAATCTGGCTCTCTCTCCCCTTTTCTCACTCATGTTGCACACAAATGTCTGATCATTTCTCCTCTGTCTAAGAGATCAGAACTGCCCATTGCCCCTGTGACCAAATTTCTTTACCCACATATTTGTGTCCCTCTAGGATCCGATCCCTTCTCAACGGCATGAATTATCTGCTCCAAACCAACTATTCTTTCCCTATTCCCTACTATGCCTCCCAGCTCTCAACCAGCACAACCTTAAATCCAGACGAGAAGGATCTTTGCACCACCTCCATCCTTCAGGGGACCTTACTCTGGCCTTACTCCTCCTTCTGGGGTGAAAAATTGGAACAGCCAAGGGGATGTGCCCTCTGTGAGCTCAGTTCCTGCTGTGCAGTCCAGCTCTGAATACCTAAGAACCAGAATTCCCTGCTCTGATGACACAGTGACAACTTTTATGGCCTGATAGGGCTGGGAGAGAGCGGGGAATAGGCTGGGCTTAGGCTTTCAGGCTGGGGTATTTACAGATGTGAAAGGGGGAACCTGGGATGGGAAGGGATGGGGCATGCCTCATGTTAGGAGTCAGGGGCTGGCTCTTCCATACCACTGCCAAGTTACAGAGCCCGATGATTACAAACTGTACTTGTCAAGGTAAAAGGATAGAGCATATTTTATTTAACAGTTTGTTAGCTTGATTTATAACTTTAAAATAGATAGAAGACATTTTATTTAATGGTCTGTTAGTTTGACTTATGACTATAAAATATTAAAACATGAGGTATGTGGGTTATATTTGTATTCCTGCCCAGGATGGAAAGAAAGTCAGTTCTCACTTTTACCATAAAGCCTGCTCTGCCAACCCACCTACAATGTAATTTTACCTTTGCTTCCTTCATTCACAACCAGGCTTAGTGACTGATTGCATGTCAGGCACTATGCTGGGAACTAAAAATGCAGATATCTTATATAATAAAGAGGTAATGTAAATTAACCATCATGCTGTCACCCATGGCAGAGTTGGGATTCCTGTAACACAAGATGGCTGTGCCCACAGTGGAGATGGGGTTCCCATAATGAGCAATCAGCAGGGAGCTGAGGCTGTGTGGAGCTGGGCTAGGGCAAGGGACCTGAGGCTGCACCCCCTGCCAGGCCAGGGGACCTGAGGCTGCACCCCCTGCCCAGCGGGGCTTGACAGGGGTGGGGCTGGCTGGGTATGGGTCTTGCATGTTTTTCAGGTGCACAAGTGGACAGGGACTTGATTCTGGGTCCCACAGCATGCCCCAGACTCTGCCAGGTGGAAGATTTTCATATACATTTTACTAATTTTCTTTCATCTCTGAAACTTCTATTATAGATAAGGGGCAAATAGCAATATTAAAATATTTTCTCTAATTAATTCCCTTTTAATGTGCACAAATTTCTTGCATCAGGCCACTAGTGAAAAATAATCCCTTTTCCCCCAAAGAGTTTACACAGTAGAAAACGTCACAGAAGTAAATACATATCATGTGCAATCCATCAGTACTTTCTATTGGCATTACACTTAAATTATGTCCCACATATGACATATCCTACAAGTTCCTCTGCTAAAATCCCAGTTCAAGGCACCGTGACTTTGATTCTGGACTATGCCTCTGCTCTTGACCTACTTATGATCCATTTCCCACCAGCTGCCCTAGAGCCCTTTGCTCTGCTAACCACTCCACGAGTGGCTCTCCACTGCAATTAAAATAAAATTCAAACCCAGACCCTTGTCCCCATGGACCTCTCCAGCCAATGTCCTGGATCTCTTTCTCTCATCTTCTACTTCAGTGACTTCTCAAGCCTGCCTGGGCTTCTTTCCATCGTTAAGACATCTTGTTTCAATTTCAGGGGCCTCTGAACCTGCTCTTTCCTCTATCAGAAACCTCTTTCCCCTAGAACTTCACATGGCCTCTTTCTCTTCATTGCTCTTTGTTCAACTGTTCTTCCCAGACAGTCCTACCTCAACTTTCCTCTAAAAAGCACCTCTAAGTCCTTACTATCCCATTATTCTATTTTAGTTTATTAATTTGTTTACATGTTTACTGCCTATTTCTCCATCAAGAATTTAATTGCATTAAAACAAAGACTATAAGTGTCTTTCTGGTGCACACAACACTGCCTGGCATATAGCTGGCATCTTGTCCATTTTTGTTGGATGAGTGAATGATTGCAATAGCATGTAATACGACAGTAGAAGCTATAGGAGGAACCTAATTTTACATGGGAGGAAGTGTGGTTTTGACTACAGTTTGGACTTGGGGAGGAGGAAGGTGTGAAATATGACATAGACAGGGGTGACAATAATTTGGTCATGTTAAGGAGTTTAAACTCTAATCTGAAGTCAGGAGAAGCCATTGAAGATTTGAGTGGAAATATACTATTAGATTTGGAACAGGGTGGAAGAAAGGACTAGAGAAGGCTAAGCTAGAGGCAGGATTTAAGTCAGGATAAAGTTTACCAATAAAAGAAGGAAGGGGATTCCTATCAGGAAACTATGAAGTACTAATAGCAGAGTTTTAGTCATCAAATCTGCTATGGAGACTTCCTGAATGTGCAGTCAGGATGAAAAATAGGGTTGAGAACAATTCGTGGAGGAATGGAGGTAGAGCTGTCTCTGATGGCTGTTTGGTTTCAGATTTGATGCGACTTTTCTCAACCTGGATTCCTGGAAAGGATCAAGTTCCAATGGCCAAAGGCATCTACCATCTGTAGTGAATTAACTTCCCCCCTAAGCACCTGGGATTGTTCTAGACATGTGCCATATTGGTGGTAGAATTGAGAAAACAGCCACTCACATTTCCAGTGTTGTGTAGATCAGATGAGATCTACCATTGAGAGTTGGGTAGATCATGGGATACAGAGGTCAAAGCATATTTGGAGGAAAAATAATCAGTTCAGCTTTAATCACACAGAATTTGTGGTGATGCGTGAGGAGTGAGCTATGGAAAAGAGAGATAGAGAAAAATCAACATACAGGAGTTAGTGGACTCCAAGCATATAAAGGATGCCCAGAGAAAAAGGGAGCAAAGGAAAGATCTAGGCAAGAGCTCTAGGAAACCCCATTACTTAAGGCTTATGTTATAGCTTCAGATTAAAGAGCTGGAAGAGTCTAGAGACCCCAGGATAAAGAACTCAAAGGAAAAGACAGACATTTGTAGAGAAATAGAATAGGATGGTGCCTGGTACACCAAAGTGTCAAGAAAAAAAGGGTGGTCAATAGTGGCAACTGTAACAATGGTGAAATAGGAAATGTACTAAAACATACATGTGAACTTGATAATATGGAGGTCTTCATCTAATTCTGGAAATGACCCAATAATTCTCATTTTGAAGTCAAGTGTACTTATTATAACTCATTATTATTATTATCATTATTACTAGTTGTTGTAGTGATCACAGTAGTTTCAGTGTTTGGATGGGGAAAGAAGGAGTGAATTATCTTCATGGTCTAGAAGTAATTTTTCAGAGTCTTTGAAAGTATAGTTACAAGATAGATTATAATGGATCCTTCACTAATCAAAGCTACAGCAATCCATTCTATGAGCTAGCTTCTTAAAAATGGCCAATAGATTCTACACCCAATACACTCTTTCTGTGTAGTTCACCTTTAAAACAAAATCCATCTTTCCCCTTCCTCCAGTGATGTGAACTTAATTTATTCTCGTTTATTAAAGCTGTTTTCTGGGATTTGAAAATGCTTTCAAAATGTTCATTCCATTTTTACATTTGCAATCCATTTTATTCAGCACGCCTTACTGCGGATTGAATTGCTTGCTAACTTTGAAAGAGATCAATAAAAGCACCAAAACTACAGGAGGTCATTTAATTTTTTTTGTATTAACAGACCCAATAAATCTGAGCCTATTTTCTTCAAATCAATCAGCTGGAAATAAAAAATTGCTTTGGGGCAATTTATGAGGTTAAATCTAAAAAGAAAATTTTACTTTCATTTGTGGCAGGTATTAACATGACAAAGCTTCAACACTGCTTGCTTAGTTCTGAATTTATGCCCCCCATTTGCACATATATCTTTTGCATAGCGAATACCAGTGAGTGAATAGGCTTGAAACAAAACAGAGGGAAACTAGCAATGCAGTTGGTAAAGAAGGTCTCGGTTTTTAAAGATTTTAGGGTACCTATAAAAATTTCAATTTTTAGGCAAATGTTTTATAAGAACCTTTTTCATTTTGGAAATGTTTGGGTCTCCTAGAATTTACTGGAGGGAAACTAACTTCCAAACTGGTTTTATATGAGTTCTTCTAGATGTGGGGTGCTTGGGCTACAATCAGGAGCATAACTCTCCCTTTGGCAAGCTGTGGGGAGCCCTGAATAATGATTAATTGGCTAATTAGAATTTCAAAGGGCAGTGATAACAGTGGTGAACAGAAGGAAGTAACAGAAGTTCAAATCCATTAAAACATTTTGCAATGACTGAGGTTTTCCCTCCATCTCTTTCTGTTCTATGAGCTTCCACCAGCGGTCTCTATGCCTATCCCTTCCTCTCTCTCACCTTCTCCGCTAGGCTTCTTCATTTGATTATTGACTTTCTCCAGCCTTTCTTTATATCTTTGCCACCCAAAAACTGAAACTGAAAAGTAGGACCCTTTTCCTGCATAAAGGTTTATTTTCCTCCCCCTTAAATTTGAAAGCAAATTGAGCTTTTTTTTTCTTCCCCTCCCAACCTATGATTGCTCTAATTAGTATGGAGTACCTAGATTTATACCAAATAGATTTCCAGACTAAGGGGACCTTTAGGTAGTTTAGGAATAGTGAATTTGTGCAGATAAATCACAATTAGACTTCTTTCCCCAGACACAATCAATATCACTATCTTTAATAGCCTGGCAACGGGAAACTATTTCACAACTATCTGAAACTGCCTATATTAAAAACCAGGAACGAGGCAAGTGAGTCAAGCTGTTCCCTAGGCAGGGAACATGCGAGCACAGAGCCCGGTGTGCCTTGTCTCGATCCAGGCTCCTAAACTGGAAAGGAAAAGGACACCAAGGGCTCTTGACGCTTCGTTGCTTCAGCTGGCTCCCGGGATCTTGAACTAACTGGAGCTGCACTGTTGTTCTCTGACTTCTTCAGATTCACAACTATTTTGTGCGTTAATGCCCACAGCACTGCAATTGTGACCATATACATGATAATACATTATCCCCACACAGAAAGTGTTGACTAAATATATAAAATCATTTTTGCTTCCATTACTTTATAGAGTTGATTATTGCAGGCAAAGGGTTGTGCACTCCAGGTTTCTCCTCCCTACTTCCCCTTCAATGACATTCACCCTCTCTTTAAATTTGTTTACTAAGCAAATCCCAGGAATGAAAGCTTCTCTCATGACTAGATCACAAGATTGGGGACTTCTATTTTTAATTTTGTCTCAATTCTACTTAACTGACCCTGTGTTCCTCCTTTCCTTATCCATATTCAAGTCCTTAGTAGTGAAGATACTAATCCTTTGTGTGGAAACTGATTCCCAGATGAAAGGTCACTAAATTTTGTTAAATGTTTTCATTTTCATCCTCAAACTTAGAAAGAAGTATTCGGGAGTGGTTGGTAAGCTGATCCTGAGAACTCCCTAAGAAGGCCCAAAATTGAAAATGTCTCTGGAGGGGTGGCTGTAGCAAGATGTTTGAAGCATAAGGGAGCCAGGCTGACCAGATTTGAATGGTCATCTAAAATTAGCTGTCATCTGAAATTAGCTGTCTCAGTTTCCCCAATTGTGACATGAAGGCATAACAGTGACCCTCTTAGGACTGTAATTAGTATTGCACAAGTTAATATTTATAAAGTTCCTAGAACAGTGCTTTCCATGTCAAACTGCTGTGTACATTTTAAAAATTAGCATTTCTGATTATGCTGGGAAAAGGCCCCTTTGTCTGAAAAGATGCAGTTCTGGTCTTTTTGACTCATAAGCAAGAGCTCAGTTCAAACAAAGGAGTTCAGCTGATGGAGGGAGTGACCATAGGGTAGAGGCCATAAGAATTCATCAACTCCTGGATTATGCTTCTCTACCTTTATAAAAAATATTTGTGCATATAATACAGCTTAAATTTGATACCTAAAATTGTACTAAAACTTTGTTTTTGTTATCCGGACGTAGAAAATATGCAATGAGATAAGATGAGGACTGACTGTCATTGCAAACAAATCTCATGCCTTGATTTGAAAAAATAAACTATATCTATCCTGTAGAATAAAGCATGGCAACATTGAAAAAGAAATTGCATAAAATGTTGATGTGTGGGCTTATCAAATAATCACTAAAAACTTTTGATAGACCCACAAAAACATTTCAGTTGCATTTAAAAGGATCATCTTTGATAACATATGCTGTTTTGCTGTTTGAAACTGAATGCATCCATTCCTGCATGATCTAAAATATCATCTTATCAGCACCAAGGCCTTGGGAAGTATATAGAAGACAGGGAAAGATAGCAAGCCTTATATGTTTGAAGTGCCTTAACAAATAAATAGAAGAGGCTTCCCCAAACCATTATTTCTACAAACACCTTTGTTGAGCTCTCCAAAAAATTTTACACCAATGGGCAATGTCCTATAGTCAGAGAATAAGAGTTAGGAAAGTTAACAGGTATGCTTTTATTTTTTCTAAATGGATAGGAACTATTTCACTAATTTTTTTTTCTAAATAAGAATGAGTGATGCTCCTTCTCAAGTAAATCATCTTTGGGGGGAAATTACCCTATATAATAAAAGGCCAGCAACCATAATGGCATAACGACCAGAACAACCAATCGACCAGTCACTATGAGGTGCATTGACCACCTCTCAGTCCCTGCCCCCAGCCCATAGACTCCCACCACTGGAATGCCAACAGGGAACCACAGGGAACTAAGGTGGATGTCAGTAGCAGGGTGGGACTGGGTACTGACAAGCAGGCCGAATGGCTGATCTCTTGGTCCCTTCCCCCCTGAATTGCAGGTTCCAATAGATCACCAGATGGCAAACAGGGAACCATGGGAAACCAGGGTAGGCAGTGGCAGAGCAGGACTGGGGACTGGTGAGTGGGCAGAAGATGGCCCTGATTGCAAGCTAGGTCTAGGAACCCTACACATGAATGATTTTGTGCACTGGGCCTCTAGTTTATATATAATTACTAGAGGCCCGGTGCACAAAATTTGTGCATGGGTGCAGTCCCTAGACCTGACCAGCTATTGAAACGTGAGCATCTGGTATGGAATGGAGGGTCCAGCCGACCTCTGGTCCATGGGCAGCACCTGGGCCTCCAGATGCCTGCATGCACCCCTCCACCTGAGTCATGGCACCCAAGTCCCCACATGGAGATACAGTGGGTGTGGCTAGATGCTACAGGCTGGGGTGCAGCATGGACAGCCCAGTGGTGCTACATGGAAGCCGAGAGGGCATCACGCTCTCTCCTGGCCTGCCTGGCACAAACCGGCTCACCTAAAAGAGGCTGTGTGGGTGCAGGGCAGACTCCTTGCTGGCGCTCAGCACCTGAGTATGGGGGCTTCCCTGGCACATGAGCCCTGGCATCCCAATGGAGAGTATCAAGGGCAGTGAGAACAAGCTTGGAGGACACCCCACATTCCCACCTCACCTCTGTCCTCCGTCAACCCTGTTCTCAAGTAGCTGGCAAGAGGTCATATTCCCCCACAGGGGCACCACGAAAAGTTGGTCACCACCACCCACCCCCAGTTTCTCATCCCAGCCCTAGGCCAAACCCTGATTAGGCAATCAGGGCCTGCCAGCCATTGGTCACCATCTGCGCGGCGATCAACAGGGCAATCAGGCCCCCACTCACACCCACCTTAGTCTGGCACCGCCTGCTCACCTGCTCCACTATCCTGCCATGGTCTCACTCTCATTGGGGCCCACAGGGGCCAGCAGCACCTCCACTGCAGCCCACTGCCAGCACCACATCACCAATGCCCACCATGTTCCACACCGCTCCCTAGTGGTTAGCACACATCATAGTGAGCAGTCCAACTCCCATTCAAACTCCCTATCGAATGACCATCTGAGGGGACAATTTGCATATTAGGCTATTATATACGATATGCACTCATACTGAGGATTCTAAAACTGAATACTTTTTAAAAGCTGGGCATTTGTAAAGGTGACCCATAGTGCCTCCACAGCTTCTCTCTTCCTCCCAGAAAGTTGGAAGGAGGAGGGATGCTCTTTTGTCCTCTCAAGGACCACTGGGGATTGGCCATTAGGGAAACAGACCAGAAGAAATATTATGGTATTATGGTGAACTGTTAAGGGTTGGTAAGACAAAACAAACAGAAAGGTGGGCATAGCAAGAAAGAAGACCTATGATTATTTTATACATGAGTGGCTGTTTTTAACACTATTCCATCTGCTGCCTCCACACCCCATGCCTCAGATACTACTAACTATGCTCCAAGCCACAGTGTATCAAAGGTCATGAATGAAGCCACATTTACAGCAGAAACTGGATGGAGTCTACATATTTAGATTTTTCTTAAGTACAATTTCTTACCACTTGTCCTTTAAAAGTAAAGGTTGGATTGCTAAATAATACCCTAATGAGATTGTTACTGCCTTACTGGTCTTTCTCCAAAAAATAACAAATCTTTATAAATATTCAAAGACTGACTATATCAAAGTGACCAATAGAACATGGCAAATGAGAAACAGAAAATGTTTGCAAGACAATTGGCATTTCATTTTTAGAGAAAGCTGTTTGCTGACAGCAATAGTTTAGCATTTCTGCTTTCATTTTATTTAAAAGCAGACCCAAATGGAGAAACTGTAGTTCAGAAGAAAAGCCAGTATGAAAGAGAATGCAGTTTTCCCCTCTCATCTCCATACATAATGTATGCTTGTGGGAGAGCTCCCGGGGGGAACAAGCAGGCAATTGATAGCAATGACTATTCTCTATTTATTCCAGTGATAAAATGAAAGACAGGACACATTAGATTTTTTTATTAAGAACTTAAAGAAGAATTGGTTTATTTTATATCTTATTGCATCTCAAGCAGTAAACAATTTTGTAAGCATTTCTTTTATTTGAGGGTAATACCACTACTTATTGAATTGATTTTTTTAATTATAGTAAATTCAGCTATTTATTTTCAATCCTGAAATTTTCTACTCTGCAGTTGCTTTTGCCTAGGGTAAAAATAAATGTGACAATCATAAATGGAGTGGGAAGGTAATTTATGCCTCCATATACATTTAATCAGTCAGTCACAATGCTCATTATATATGTGCATTTGTATCTACTTTTATCTGTTAAAATGTTTCAAGCTGCTAGGCACGGAAAAGGCATTCATTTTCTTACATAACAAGACTCAAAGTGGGGTGCCTCCAGGGTTAGACAGTTCCATGACTCAAAATGTGTCATCAAGAACACAGTTTCTGTGCCTTCTTGGGCATATATAGAAGTGACCTGTGCTGGCTTCTTTAGGGTTGCAAGATGATTATCATAGGTATAGGTATCTCATCCAAGACATTACCTGATTTCCAGAGGCAGAAAACACCATATCTTCTCCCTGTGAAAGGAAACCTTTCAGAACCCTCATCTCAGACTTCAAGTCTTAGCAACAAAAATTGTCTAAAACAACCCAGTCAAAGTGAGGAGGATTACTCTGACTGGTTTAAAGGACTCAGATCAACCCCTAACTTCCTCAGGAGGAGAATAAACCCAACAATATTTTGGATTAGTGAGCAGGAAAGATTGGGGTGATATGTGCTCTAAGGTGGGAGTTGGCTATTGTGGAGCCAACAATATTGAACATACATTGATGTAGGGTAGATCTATGAAGTGAGAATTAGTTTGCAAATGTTCATTGTGGTCCTGTGGATTCTAGCGTTTACAATAAGCAACATAGAATTTGGGTATCGTATTGTTTTATTTTCTAAAGAACTGTCAGAAAATATTTCACGTTACAAAATTATTTTGCTCTCTCTCCTCCACTAGCAGGTAGGTACCTTGAGAATGGAGACTGTTGGTCTTGTTCACAGCTGTATCTCTGACATCTAAAATAGTCACCAGTACATGGTGGCCACTCAGGAAATATGTGTTGAATAAATTATTTAAATTACAAGAAAAATATTGTAATCCATTTCCAGCCACACTGTACAAATTACGATTTAGAAATTATATGTTTTGATATTGCAAACAAAAAATTTAAAGCTTTTCTATAATCATGTGGTTCAGGTCCACCCTCTGAAATGGGAGAATAGCACCATAATTACTGTTCATCCTTTCATTAAGATAGTTCTGTGACTTGATTCAGAGAGAAGAGGTTTGAGGAGAACCTAAAGATGGAAGAACATAGCTACAAAAGCACATGTCTTAGCACCCCAGTCATATAAAAAGGCAGAGTGGTTACCTACAGTGGACCAAGGTTGTCAAAAACAAAACAGAAAAAAATGCAAGTGCAGGAGACATTCAATTTCAGGCTAGTACAGACGGGTTTGAAAACTCTAAGTTGATTCATTCTCTAAACTTTAAACAATCTCTGATGCTCCTGCAAATTATGTCCTGAGTAGTTGAAGAAGATTGGGGAGAAAGACCTACACTAGCAGGGTTTTTTTTTTATATAAACTATTGCAATTTACTTTGGAATATATATATGATATATTTTATATATATAACCTCTGAAGTTAGTTATTAAGGCTTAATAGCATTGAAATTTTTATTTATCTATGTTTTTTATAAAACTTATTAAATACCCTTAAATTCTAAGAAACAAAAGTATCCCAAAAAATTATAATTCCTCTGTTTAAGTTTCTTATGTTCTAGAACACATGGTGAGACATGCATGTGAACAATTATAATTCAAGATAGTATGAGATAAATGTCTAAAGAATACTACAAACAAAATATTATAATAAATAAGGTAGAAGGAAAGAGTTATTCTGGCTGAGAAGATCAGAGAATGTTCCATGAAAGAGTGACTTTGGGTCTGAGCTTTTCTAATGGATGCTGGGAGCCAGATAAAAGGGCACTCTTAAAGTAGTCCCAACCACTGGATGAGACCATAGTTCAGTTAGTTAGAAACATTAACTTAGTTGGTCTTCAAGTAATGTTTGATGTTCTGCCAGCCTTTGCCTTTAGCTCTGTCCTGTTCAATGTTTTATCAATATATTAGAAAAAGAATTGTAGTCTTTAATAATAAATATATCAGTCTTTAATAATAAGTGTAATTATTTAGATTTATTTGTAATACAAAGCAGGAAGAAATGGGAAAATAGAGAAAAGATCCAAGAAATATTTAACTGGCTAGAATGATGAGATCTAAGAAGATAAAATTTAACAAATAAATGGAAAGCTATTCACTTTGATTCCAAAAAATTACTGCCCAAGTGCAAGATGAAAATTTCCATGGCTTAACAGCAACCTAGATAAAGAGAGACTTGAGGAGAATTAGTTGATTATATGTGAAACTAGAGGCCCGATGCATGAAATTCATGCAAGAGTAGGCCTTCCTTCCCCTGGCTGCCAGCACTGGCTTCCCTGCCGCAGCCCATTGGTTAGTGACTGGTCCTCCCTCTGTGGGGCAGTCATGGGGCAATGTCTGGGCTCTCGACCAATCACATCGCACCTGCCTTGGCTGGCCTGGCGCCAGTGGATGTCATACTGTTGTCCCAGATTTTCACCGGATGGTCATTTCACTATTCAGCCATTTGGTTGATTTGCATATTATGCTTTTATTATGTAAGATGTCTACCCTAAAGCTAATGCAAACTACATTCATTTAGCCTAAAATTTATCAATACACATTTTAATAAAATATTCTTCACAAAGTTTAATAAGGAAATGTAAATATTATGACTAATAAACATAATCCCTGTCTTTAGGGACATACAGCCTATGATAGATACAAACAAATACATTTACAAGATAGTGCTGTAAGTGTATAAATAAATTATTAAATATGATCTTTGGCATTAGGGACATAGAGCTTATTATAGATACAAACAAATACAATTACAATATAGGGCTGTAAATATATAAATAAAGTATAGGCCTCAGAAATAGCCAACAATTCCAGTGAACAAATATGAGGTTTTCAGTTTCTCTACATTCTTATCAGTGTCTGTTATTATCACCTTTTTTATTATAGTCCTCCTAGTGAGAATGAAGTAGTATCTCATTGTGATTTTGATTTGCATTTCCCTAATGACTAATGATGCTTTTTAAAAAAATATATTTGTATTGATTTCAGAGAGAAAGGGAGAGGGAGAGGGAGAGAGAGAGAGAAACATCAATAATGAAAGAGAATTATTGATCAGCTGCCTCATTCATGCCCCCTATTGGGGATTGAGCCCATAACCCTGGTATGTGCCCTGAGTGGGATTGAACCTGGGACCCTTCAGTACTCAGGCCAATGCTCTATTCAGTAAGCCAAACCAGCTAGGGCTGTCATGCATTAATTTATATATTAATTTCCTTTTGTTTGTCTTCTTTAGAAAAATGTCTACTTGGATCTTTTACCCATTTTTAATTTGGTTATTTAACCTCTTACTGTTGAGCTTAAAAGTTTTTTTTTAATATTCTGAATACAAGTCTTATATCATACATATAATTTGAAAATATTTTCTTGTATTCTTTGGATTTTTTAAACTTTCTTGGTATTGCTTGTAAGACAAATGTTTTTAATTTTATAAAGTTTGAGTTATCTTTGTGTGCTGTTTTAGTTGTTTCTTCTTGTGCTTTGGGTGTGATATATAACGAACCACTACCTACCCCAAGATCATAAAGGTTTTACTTCTATGTTTTCTTCTAGGAGGTTTATAGTTTTAGCTCTTAGATTTATGTCAATGATCAATACTGAGTTAACTTTTGTGTATGGGAGAAGGAAAGAACCTACCTTTTTTGCATGTGGATATCCAGTTATCAGAGCATCATTTGTTGAAATGACTATTAATTTCTCCTGTCAAAAACAATTTACCATACATTTTAGAGTTTATTTCTGGACTCTCAATTATTTTTCATGAATATATATATATATATATATATATATATATATATATATATATATATATATATTCATTCTTTGGGCACCACCACACTGTCTTGTTTTGTACTAAGTTTTGAAATCAGGAAGTGAGACTTCCAACTTTGTTCTCTTTTCTTAGATTGATTTACTTAATGTGGATAAATTGCATTTCCATGGTTAGCTTAGGACAACATATTTTAAGATGGATATTGAAGACCAGAGACAGACGAAAAATGTCAACAATTTGTGGTGTTTAATTTGCAAGATGAAATATAAAAATGGAGTATCAGAGATGACTTTATAAACTTAAAAGTTTGTTATAATGTGGAAAATTATTTCAGTGGATTTTTATTACCCTCCAGATGGTGAAAATGACTGAGAAGGGACCTCATTTCATTGTAAGGGTAAGCTTTATAAGAACTAAGCTTAGTCATAAATAAATAAGATTTTCCCACACTCTAATCCACCCATCCCTGAAGAGATTCAAGCCAAGGCCAGATGGCCTATCCATCAGTATTGCTGCAGAAGAAATTCCAGCAAGGGGTGGACTATAATATGACTCCATAATATGTACTTGTGGAGAGCAATAAGAAACTAGGCATTGTCACTGGGCATTACCTCAATTAATTCCCCATCATATGAGATGGGCAGTATTATTTTCTATTTTGCCAGATAAAGAAATAAGTTTAGGGAGTTTTAGTAACTTATCCAGCAACACATACGCAGTTAAAAAGTGACAGAATGTGCATTCAAATCCAGTTCTCTTTGATACCAAAGTCCATGTTCTTAATCCGCATAAACGGAGCATGAGTTATGGTAGCAGATATAAGAAGAAAAATAAATATGATTGATCATGTAAAGGAAAAGAAATAGGAACTATGGAATTTGCTAAATGTGGTCACTGAGGGAAAGTATGTTGCCAAGGATGAGTTTCAGGTTCTAAGCTTTAATAACTGGGGGCAGTAGGGACACTATTAAGAGGAATATTGAAATCAGTATAAAAATCAGGTTTTAGTGGATGTAAACAACATGTTCATCATTCAATAGTAGATTATTGCTGATGCTCAGACTTAGGCAAATGTCTACCAGAGGTCATGGTTGTACACTCTAAGAGGTGAGTCAATGGTAGTTTTGAGTCTGGAATTCAGTGCCCCTTGGAAAACTAGCATTTAGTTAGTGTGTTTGTGCAGGACTCTGAGCCTGGCACCAAACTCAGAGCTTTTATGGAGAATATATTATTTGGTATTTGTAACAAAGATCTAGTGCAGATGATATTCTCTCCAGTTTATAGAGGAGGAAACTGAGATTACAAATGGTTAAATAATCAGTTGCAGGCAGGGCCAGAGCAATGATTTCTTCCCAGTTAGTCTGACCAGGAAGTGCATGCTCCTCTAGGTGCTCTAAGGTATGTGCTGTGGAATCCAGCTGCCCTTCCATCTGGTCTGCCAGAGAACGAGACAAAGCTATTAGGCAGGCAAGAGTCTTCACCCACCTACTCTTACCTTTGTCCCTTCCTTCTTTCCTTCCTTTTATTCTTCCAGCCATTCAAATATCCATACATATCTTTTTGTAAAAATACTTTATTGATTTTACAGAGAGGAAGGGAGAGGAATAGAGAGTTAGAAACATCTATGAGAGAAAAACATTGATCAGCTGCCTCCTGCACACCCCCTACTGGGGATCAGCCTGCACCAAGCTACATGCCCTTGGTCAGAATCAAACCCAGGACCCTTCAGTCTGTGGGCCCATGCTCTATCACTGAGCAAAACTGATTAGGGCTCCATTCACATCTTTTGAAAATATGCTTTGGGTATGTACTAGTCATTGGTGGTAGAAGGAAGAATAAGAAAGAATCAATTCTTACCCTCATGGTACTTCCAGAGAGAGATAAAAGACATAAGCAACCTGGAGAGTTAAACTATCTAAATGCCCCTTTATTTATTGATTCACAAGGAAGAGAAAATAATATGGTTAATAACACTTGCTGTAAAATGAGAACCACTTAGGTTAATGGAAGGGCCCTAAATTTAATTTTAACGCAAAATCAGATTCAATAAGAATTACTTATTTCTATTAAAATGGGCATTCCACATTATAGTTCCCAAAACATCTAAACCAGTAAGTGAGCAAACTTAGCAATTTTTTAAATGATTTAAGCACTTTATAAATTTGAATTTCATTGTATGCAAGTGTGTGTGTGTGTGTGTGTGTTCACATTAAATATTCATATTTTGCTTCTGCCAATGAGGTTTCCATAAGGCAGCTTGGATTTGGCATGATCCTTGACCTCTCTTTGGCAATGTTTGTGCTTGGCTGAGTTAACTAGGGGTGAGGACATGAGGACAAAAAGAAGATGGAGGTTGAGTCAAAGCTAATGACCAAGTAGGAAAACCTCACAGGGCCTGAAAATCCCGATTCTCAAGTGTTTTGGAAATATCTGAAATATGTCCTAAAATTTACCCTTAATGGGCACATGAGCTATTTTTGGAACAGTAGCATAGAATTCATTTCAGAGAATATGTTGGCCAGCTCCTGGCAATGCCTGGGTTCTCTGTCTTCCTCACTCAGTACCTCTCCCATGTGATACAGGTTCAGACATCTGGTAAAAACAATGGTTCCCACCTCAGGGACACTTGTGACGGAGAATACGTGTCCATTTTAATCACATAACAGAATTCAATTCTACAAAAACAAAAGTAATAAAAGGCAAATGGTGCATGGCAAGAAGGAGGGGGAGTTATAGATAAATTAATAGACCCTGACTGCTGACTTTATATAATCACTAGAGGCCCAGTGCACAAAGTCGTGCATGGATGGGGTCCAGACAGCCCGGCCCCAATTAGTGGATAGGGGCTGGACCTTTCAGGAGATTGGTCAGACAGCTTACCCCAAGTGGAGGCTGATAAGAACTGGGCTGGATGGAGGGAGGGGCTGAGGAATAATTGGGATGGTGGGGGCTGATGGCAGTGGGGCAGGCCAGGGGGAAGAGCCATGGGAGTTTAGCCTGCCTGCCCCACCCACTGATCGGGCCAATTCATTGGCCACAGTCAGCATCATAGCGAGCAGTCATTCTGGTCATTATGGCATTCTGGTCATTGGCTAATATATATATATATTAGAGGCCTGGTGCATGAAATTCATGCATGGGAGGTGGGGAATGTCCCTCAGCCCAGCCTGCACCCTATCCAATCTGGGACCCCTCGAGGGATGTGCGACTGCCCGTTTAGGCCCGATCCTATCAGGATCGGGCCTAAACGGGCAGTCGGACATCCTTCTTACAATCCAGGACTGCTGGCTCCAAACTGCTTACCTGATTTCCTGCCTGCCTGATTGCCCCTAACCACTTCTGCCTGCCAACCTGATCACCCCCTAACCACTACCCAATCAGCCTAATTGATGTCTAACTGCTCCCCTGCCAGCCTGTTTGCCCCCAACTTCCCTCCTCTGTCAGCCTGGTCACCCATAACTACCCTCCCTTGCAGGCCTGGTCCCCCAACTGCCCTCCTCTGCTGGCCTGATTGACCACAACTGCCCTCCCTTGCAGACCTGGAACCCTGCTGGTCCTCCCCTGCTGGCCATCTTGTGGTGGCCATCTTGTGTCCACACGGGAGCAGGATCTTTGACCACATGGGGACATCCCTCTTGTGTGTTGGAGTGATGGTCAATCTGCAAATTACCCTTTTATTAGATGGGATAGAGACCTACTGCATGGGTGGGGGCCAGCTGGTTTGCCCTGAAGGGTGTCCAAGATCAGGGTGGGGGTTCCCTTGGGGTGTGGGGCGGCCTGAGTGAGGGGCCTATGGTGGTTTGCAGGTTGGCCACATCCCCCAGCAACCCATGCAGAGGAGGTGGGATCTGAGATTAATTTATGTTCTACAATTAAAACTTTGTAGCCTGGAACAGAGCCACGCCTTCTGCTCTCTCTGTGGCAACAGCCATTTCTGTTTAAGTTTAATTAAATTCTATAATTGAAACTTTGTAGCCTAGAGTGGAGGCCTAGGCACTAAGGCTGCAGAAGCTTGGCTTCCTCCATCGCCTGGGCAACCCTAGCCTCTGCTCTCTCCAGCTCCAAGGCTGCTGCCATTTCTGATGGGATATATCTTCTATAATTGAAACTTTGTAGCATTGAGTGGAGGCTTAGACCAGCAAGGGCAGGCAGAAAGCTTGGCTTCCTTCATTGCCGGGGAAACCCAAGCCTCCCTCCTGCTATCAGTTGCCACAGCCATCTTGGTTGGGGTTTATTTGCTCCTGATTGGCTGGTGGGCATGGCTGGTGGGCATGGCTTGATTGGAGGTATGGTTAATTTGCATATTACTCTTTTATTAGATAGGATATGCTTAATCTGGTCAGCTGTAATCAATTCATCAAATGGAAAGACAAAATCAGAAAAATAAAATCTCTAATAAAAAAGATATGTACTGTTACTATAACCCTTTGTTGTCCTTTTTGACCTCCTCAATTGTGGAGGGATAACTAATACTACTGTTTTGTTTTGCTTTTTCAGCACAGTTATTTTCCATAGAACAAGTTAACTGATTAGAAACTATATCATTTGAAATATACTAGTACAGTGGTTGACAAACTGCAGCTTGTGAGCCACATGTGGCTCTTTGGCCCCTTGAGTGTGGCTCTTTCACAAAATACCACAGCCTGGGTGAGTCTATTTTAAAGAAGTGGCATTAGAAGAAGTTTAAGTTTAAAAAATTTAGCTCTCAAAAGAAATTTCAATCGTTGTATTGTTGATATTTGGCTCTGTTGACTAATGAGTTTGCTGACCACTGGTCTAGAACATTGGTGTCCCAAAAAAATATATACACACTTTGACAGCTGATAGTTCCATTAAATGTGTTTTAATAAATGTTGCCTTTATTCAAAATGAATACATAAGGTACCTCATATATTTGGGCTTAATTTTATGTACCTCAGTTGTATATTAACTAAGCAGTTTTCAGGCTATAATAGCAACAGGAGTACTATGGTTGACTCTTACATATTATGATGAGTCAAACTCACAATCCTTATTTAGCTCACTTATTCAAAGGGACCAGTACAAACATGTTTCTAGCAATTATGATCAATAAATAATAGTAGATGCAAATAGTAGGAAAAAACTCATGAGTCAAGGCCTTGACCCTCAGAAGAGCTCTTACTCATTCCAAAATGGCCTTGACTTCCACCCTTGGGTACTTACATGGAATTTATAGATCCTCTTTTTTAAAATACACTGAGTGGCCAGATTATTATGATCTCTGAACGTATAATAATCTGTCCACTCAGTGTATATCCTATATAATAAAAGGCTAATATGCAAATTATCCCCTCAACCAGGAGTTCGATCAGCAGGCAGGCCAGCCAACCACCCATGTCCCCGCCCCCTGGTCAGCCTGGTCGGAACCCCCCCATGCACGAATTCATGCACTTAGCCATACATATATATATATATATATATA